>CAEGAF010004466.1:0-11970 GCA_903067075.1 Micropoecilia bifurca
CACACACACACACACACACACACACACACACACACACACACACACACACACACACACACACACACACACACACACACTGAGGGGGAAAACAACGCTTGTAAAAATGTGTTATGGCAGGGATTGCTGATATGCTCCATTTCATCTGAGTACAGCAATAACAGGAAATAAGAGTGAGATTCATCTGAAAATCTTTTGCCCAGTTGAGCTGCATATTCTTAAACTGAACTGAAAACTGCTCTGTGTTATAATTGAATTTCTTTAGCACGTTGACTGCAGCACTATAAGCATCGGACTGGAAACAGAACAAAGGCAATGTTTATTAAGGCAATAGTGACATTTGGAAAGCCTTCCAGGGAAAACAGTTTTTATTTAGGTGTTATTGAGTCTTTTTGTCATACTGTAGTACGACAGGCAGTACAAATCTCCAATCAATACAAATCTGTTACTACAACTTGCCATGAAGTAAATTTCTTTGAAAAATTTGCTGTTTATTAACATAAATGTAATCTCTAGCTGTATGTCTTAATCGACTTTATTGCACTGTGCCCTGTCTGAGTTGTTGTGAAAGCCTGTGGCAGAACATGTCAAACAAAGCACACAGGCTAAATTACATTAGATTAGATTAGACTGCTGTTTTCCAGATTTCTTTTAGTTTTTGGTATAAAAAGATCAACATTAACCTAAGATGTGTCTTAATGAAACTACAAGATGATTTATTTAATCATGGCTTTTCAGAGTCCCTTTGGTTTCTGCTCCAACTTTGTCCCTCTGACACAAAAAATGCTTTGAAGAAGAAAAAATTTATCCACACAAAATGCCATTATTAACCGTAGTCATCTTTAAAAAAGATTGTGATACAAACAATAATTTGGATATTTTTTTTTTCTAATTACAGTCCAATATACAAGTTTTGATATAATTTATTATGAGAAAAAAAAGATATCCAAACCTGGCCCCATTTAAAAAAAATGGGATTATTGGCAATGAGTCTTTTTTATCGCTGTGAAGAAGGCTTGGTTCCTTTCGTCTTTTAAGAATCGTCCTCATTTAGCCACACTGGATGTTTTTTAAACACTAACAACAAGTGTAAGGTCACGCCACATCATAATCAGTTCAACACGATTCAGTTAATTTAAATTCAATTTAAGAGTACTTCATCTAAAAGGGAAGTTAAATGTTAACATAACTCAGTAAGTATCTTCAAAGAGTTACTGTGGATGGTGAGGACACAGAGCTCTGGTAGCAGTCAGTTTTGCAGCAAATCTGAAGAAGCTTCTGACTGAAGATTTGGTGCTGTATGACTGTCGTTTGACATGCTAACTGCTCAATTTCCAGGTAGCGGAGATTATGTTCATCATTTGCTTTTGCCGCTCCTTTTCAGATCTCTGTGTGACCATGTGGTTAGAAAGAGAGATGCTGGAGATGGGGATTTAACCCCTCACCCATTGTGATTCATATAACAGAGAGCTTGAAGCGCTGCCTTCTCTCTCTGCTCTTTAGTCTTGCTCTGCAGCCCCAAAGTCTCCTTTTCAACTCCTCTAGGTTTTGCAATTGTAGTTCAGGTTTGATTTGAGCTTTTGAGATGCTGAACAGCTGCTCCCAGTTGTAAAAACAATACCTT
This sequence comes from Micropoecilia bifurca, assembly GCA_903067075.1. Taxonomy (NCBI): domain Eukaryota; kingdom Metazoa; phylum Chordata; class Actinopteri; order Cyprinodontiformes; family Poeciliidae; genus Micropoecilia; species Micropoecilia bifurca. Next base: position 1,622 of record CAEGAF010004466.1, read on the forward strand.
TGTTGCCACGGTTGCACATCACAACAAATGTCTGAAAGTATAAAAGTAGGAGCAAAATTTCTTCCAGCTGAAAAGCATCCAAAACCAGAGGGAAAAACTGTCCAAACATGGAATGCTTCAATCAAAGAAATGGAGACAAAAGTCTAAAAATAGAACAAATCAAAACTAATGTAACAGACCGAGTCCAACATGCTGCCACCATGAGCGGTGCATATCTAGCATTGATCACATTTACATCCAGACTTTGATTAGACCATTCCAAAACCTTCAAATTTGCAGACTTTTTTCAATCTACAGACTATTTTTCCCCAAAGTTAGGGGTAATCAAAATGTTTTGTGGAAAAATTAAAAAGCCATTTGGTCTGTGTGTTGAGATTGTTTAATTTATAGTCCTTGAAAAAATCTCAACTATGATGCAGTTTGATTAAATATGCCAATAAAACAATGAAAAATAATTTTGAACGTGAGTTAATGGTAAAAGGGCAGAAAGGACAAAAAAATGACCTTTTTTAAAGGAATGTGCAAGACTTCAAAAGGAAATAAAAGCCATTAAAAAACAAATTAAAATCACCAATAAACATACAGCCTGGACAAATTTTATTCCATTTGAATCATCCCACAGCCTCACTTAATAAATAATGACATTCAAAAACACAAGGAAAATGCCCAGGGGCTAAACATTTAGAAGCAGTATTAAGTCGGCAACATAATAAGCATTCAATGAATAAACAATCTGGGGAATGATTAGACTTCACAAAGCCGAAGCAGAGCCAGAAAACAATGTGAACCTCAACCTGAAAATGACATACAGAACATTTTAGGACATCACCTTTCGTCTGAGCATAGCTCTAATGCATCTTGTGCCTATGAAATGAAATTATCTCTAAATAGATAACTACGCCATGACAGATGAACTACTTCTGTACTAAGCATATTTGTTTAATTACTAGATAATGATTTTCTAATGGCTGACTGCTGCATAATGAATATGCACAACACTGGACTGCTTGACAGAATGAAACAGATGAACGGAAAATGCCATAAACAATTTCAGCCGAGCTGAATAAGGGTAGAGAGCGGGGGATGGGGACTGCGAGGCACAGCATGGTACTTATTTTGGCTACAGTGACTCTATAATCCTACGTACATCGTCTGCAGAAGGCTCACTGGAACCGTGCAGCCAGACTTGGAAGGGAAGTTCCTCGCCGCATCTATCAGCAGGTATAAAAATACAAGAGACAAGATCTACTGCACTGCTGCTGGGAAAATTCAAGGTGCTGAGGCTGTGAAAAGACTGGCAGAATTTTATTGGAAGACAACAAAGCTAATCAAAAGGACACCCAACAGCCTGAAAAGAATCCTGTAAAGAAAAATTGTAGCAAATCGAATGTCAAAAATCTTTGCAATACAATCCCTCTCACTGAAATATTTATGCTTCCGAACCGGTGGGACTGCATGTCATTTTAACAACCCTAACGCAGATGAAAGGAGCGCTCCCAAATAAAGAGAAGAAATTTAGGAAAAACATCTTGCAAAGTGGAAAGCATTAGCATGCAGAACACGCTAATAACAGTGCTGCTCTTCCAGTGGCTCACTCACAGTGCCAACCTCATTGTTTAGCTGTTGAGAATGCCACTGGGTGGGAGGGAGATGGATGTTTAGAGAGCGATTTGGAGACTCCAAGGAGAGAGAAGATTTGTTTCAACATACAAAGAAGCAGAAAAACAGTAAGACTTATAAACAAGTAAATCCTTCGATGCCAGTCACACTTTTCAGCCCCTTACTCCCTGCATTTATTTACACATTTATATTTTTGTGTATAATTTGTGCCACTGCCACAGGTGAGATGCATACGTAGTAGTTAAAATTGGTCTCTTAACCTAATCTACTCTACAAATTCTAGAAAAACATTTCTGTTGGAAATAATTAAAATAAGTAACTTTAGGAAAACTGATATATTTGTGTTAGATACGCCGTTAATACGTTTGTTTTCTTTGAGCCTAAGTGTTAGAAATATTTGCCAGCACGTCTAGGGAATTTGACTTTGCTTACTAAAGTTGCCTGCCCTTAAAATTCTGTATTTAATTGTTCTGTTGACTTAATTTATGTGTTTTAAATATGTAAAATAAAATAACACAGTTAGATAAATCAGAATATTAACAATGCACCTACAGCAACATTAGCAAACATATTAGCAAACTTTACCTTTGTGTCTATGCTTTTAAATGTTGCTCTTTGTTAATCAATTTACAAATTTTTTGTTTATCCAGACTGATAAGTAGATCGTTTTCTTGGACAGAAACTGATAAGAAATAACATTGTTTGCTTATTAGGATATTTGTAAATGAAAATTCCTCAAAATGTAGGTTTTTGTTATTCTGATAAATTGTGATTTTTATGAATAAAGTAGTTCTCCAAAACATAACAGTAACAACTTTATTTACTAACATTACCAATATTAGCAACGCTAGCAAACACAGCTACCTGAGTTAGCTTACCTTCCAATGACGGCTTTGCCAAAAAATATTGTCTTTTTATTTTAGTGTTATATTATATTTGAGGATAAAAATGACTATGGGTGTTTTTTTTCTATTTTGGCACTTGATTGCAATGTGAAAATACGAATGCAAATTTAGCATATTGGTTAGCATGCATTCCCATCAATTAAAAAACAAAAACAGGCCATGTCACGTGTAAAAGTGATGTTAATATAACATCCAAATGAAAACACATGAAAATATCTAATGTACAAAAAACAAAACTAACAAAAATATTGTAGCCAGCGTACAACCTCATAAATATGGGGCGAGAGTCAGTCGTTTGTAAGTGTGCAAGCAAAGGAGCTTCAAACAGATACACCCAGAAATCATTTTTCAGCTGGAGCTCCATTTGACACATCATTATTCACACAGTGCTCTGGGTTTATCTGGTTTTCTAACCACTATGGTAAATCTCAACAGTCAGATGCCAAAATGGGCTTAATGGAGCAGTGGTACGATCTAAATTAAGCCTGATGTGAGGCTGGTAAAAGAACAAAAAACAGGAGTCTATTTTGCCTTTGTAGATCTATTAATAAATTCAGAGCAAGGAAACAGACCGCTCCCAAAGGGAAGACAGCCTCAACTTCAATGGCAATGGGGGAGAAATAACAGTTTAGAGACAAAACACTCACTGGATGTGAAAAAAAACAATTCTGGCAGAGGGATATATTTTAATTATCCTTCATTTAGATCATTAATGATTTGGGGACGGTACAAAGGACTAAGCTAGTATTTTTGCTCATTGATGTAATCTTTTCAAAGGGTTCAGGTGGCAAAATGAAAATCTGTGGTTTTATTTCTCAAAAAAACAAAACAAAACACCTGAATGTGTGTTTCAGACTCAGACAGGTGTCGCCAGGAGCATTCATGCATTCAGATAGAAGGCGCCGCCATCCAAACATGCACCAAATGAAATCAACTTCTATGACTTCCACTTACTGTAGAGGCATCATTCAGCTGCCTCACCCTGCGACAGCCAGACATTATTTTCTCCTCCCTTCTCAGTGACGTAAGTCCCCTTAAGAGCGCAATATTTATACATGCATTTTGCTCTCAGTCTTCAGCAAATGGTGCCCTTTTGTTCCCCGCGGGGTCAACAAATTCAACCTGTCGACATTCCGTTCACGCAAACGCAGAAGCCGCCAGCGGGGGTGTGTAAACAGAAGTACAAAGCCTCAGCATCAGTATTCACAGATTCTGTGCCAGAAAAAAAAGAAGGAAAAAATTGCTGTCCTCATTTTACCATCCTCCTCTTCCTCCTGCTGCTGTTGTCCTCTAACACAACAAAAAGCCACCTCACAAGGAAGGCGTCAAGTCTCACAATCATGGACAATATAAACGATAGATGCACATTTTAAGCCATTTGAAGTGCCACAGAGAGATTCAACCTTAGTATTACCCATTTTAAATGTTTAAATTAACACAAAGCTACAGTTAGATCAAAATTTACTGTACCTGTAGCGTAGCTTTCAGTGATCGTGGTTGGGTTTTTGTCCTTGTCTCTCCGTCTGCCACAATCTGGATGACAGAGAGAGAGAGAGAGAGAGAGAGAGAAAGAGGGAGGGTGTGTGTGTGTGTGTGTGTATGTGTGTGTGTGTGTGTACTTGGGGTTGCAGTGGACAAAAAGAGAGAGAATGGTCTCTTCGTCACTCTGCCTCCCACCCCTTCCTCATGATAAACACAGAGCACGTGGCTTCACCGACGATGCAGCACGTAGAGAAAAATCACACCACTGAGAAATGAAGAGAGAAAAAAATTATAAAAGGGAAGGACTTGACGTAAACAGAAGAGCATAAAATGAAAATTTAAAAAAAAAAAGAAAGAAAGGAAATTGCACAGACCTCCATCTAATGGGTGTGGTCGGCTGCTCTAAATTGGCAAAGACTGAGATCAAAGAATGTGCTGGAAAGCAGGGAAATATTCAATCTCATTCAAAAAGGGGGGTGCAAAAAAAAAGCCTTTTCTGAACATGCAATTGTGACACAAAATGACTCCATATCAGCTCAACTCATCCTCACACCCACACACACGCACGCGAACACACACTCAACACAAGCAGACCAGCTCAACAGCCTGTAGGCAACCAGGGGAACATTTTGTCTGGTTGGAGCTGCCATCAAAGGATCTGACCATGTTTGGGCATGTGGGCCATGAAGTGATAGAAGCACTGATAGCAACATTTATATGTCTCTGCGAGATTGATTTCTTCAGCACAGTGGTGGTTCGCAAGAAATATCCATCCTAAATATGTCTGGGTTATTTTTTTCTTTCTTTCAACGTAATTTTCCAGAGATGAACGTATGATTGTTGATGTGAGCATTAGGGACAGATAGGAGAAGTGGAGCAGTAGAGCAGCTCTTCCAGACGTTTATTCATTGCTTGTCTGACTGTTCCAGACTGCCAAGCCCTTTAGGGATTCAGAAGACACTCTGGGGGTGACAGTCTGCCGTCGCATAGTAAAACATCTGATTCACAGCTCTTATCTACTGATACGACCCAGTGAGGTTGGTAGTATCAGCTGCACCTTTCATGGCTGTAGGTATGCCAGACACAAAGAGGGCAAAGCTGCGCATTTTCCTTCAGTAACAGTGAATGCTTTGTGGTTATTGGTTTTGCTAAAGGAAACAGGAGCCTGCTAAATAATGAACTAAGGAGTCTTTAATACCTTGCAGGATTGGGCATATCTATAGAACGGCTTGTAAGTATTCATACCCCTTGAACATCTCCGTGTTTTGTCACATTGCACAGAAAATGATTCAAGCCGTGTGCAATTCGCCATGTTTAACTTAAAACAGAAAGCATGTGGCACAGCTGCACACCTACCTAAGCTTGTACCTGACATTTGTCTAACTTTGGATTCTGGTAGTTCTCGTACTTTCTTGTTGTTGGACCTGCCCACAAGTAAATTTACTTTTACTTTTCAAACTCAAGTTAATCTAAAAATTTCAGAGATTTTTATTTTTTTTAGCACATTTTCTACTTTTGGAGCTCAGAAATGGCCTTGACCTTTTTTACCTAAAAATGTTTTGAGTTTTATGGAGGAAATTCACTCCTTTTTTTACATCCTGTCCTACTTTCTTGTTTGCTTTTCGATTATTGCATTTTAGCAGAGATAAATACCTTTTGAAATGTTATGGCCTTTAACTTTTTGGTCATATTTCCTTGTAAAAAGCCTTTGTGGAGCTTGAGTTGATGGAAACGTGATATATAAATAAACTTTACCTTGATCTCACTCTGGAGGAGCCTCAAAGATCCATTTGTCCTGTGGGAGAATCTTTTGAATGGAAGAAGAAACAGATACACTCACCGTTTTTCCTTGTCTGTTTTAAAAGACACCAAAGATTTTTTTTAATGGCAACAAGCACATTAACTATCTTTGTTAATAATTTAGTTTCATGGTGAAGAAGAAATCTTACAGGGTTCAGAAACAGGAGAAAGGCAGAATGTTTTTTTTAAGAAACCAGGCCTGAATGAGGACAAAGCCTGACACAACTAAAGTTGGCACAAGTGCATAACAGGAGGGCACAACTTAAAAAAAGAAAACAAGGATTTTACAGCATGTCTGAAAACCTGGAAGTTTAAACCATGTAAGTTATTAGCTAACACAGGGCAGGTGTGAAGATTAACAAACAAGGATGTGATGTGCAAATGGATACAGGAGCTGTTCTGCGTTGTCTAGTTGTCTAGTTGCAGGGCCACTGAGGAGACTAAAGGAAAATGAATGTCAGGCAGGTAAACATTTGAGTTTTTCAAGATGTAATATTAGCAGAATAAAAAGCCCTCACAATAAATAAAAAAAACTGATTTGAATGTGCAAGTTTATGTTTTCACACATACACACTTATATGTAGCTAAATGGTCCATACCAAGTTTCTTTTTGTAGCAATCAAGCTTCTGTCATAATTATGGTCGGTTATTTGGCTCCTCTTCTTCTGAGAATTAGCAGAACTCGTTGGAAACTGGTTGGTTTCCTGGCACAGACTCGACTTTTCAGCACAGTCCTTAACTTTCCAACAGGGTGGAAACATTTACATGCCTCTGTTAGATTGATTTCTTCAGCACAGGCTTGTTTTAGATGTTCAATGTTAGCTTCCTTTATCCATTCCAAATCCACTTTTTATCCCAGTGATCCCAGTGTATTTGGGATCACTGTCTTGTTGGAACACTCACTTGTGTCAAAGTATTAACCATCTAACACAAAATATGCCTTACAGGTAAAAAGATAACCATTCAAGACATTCAGCAAAAACTCAGGAACCACCAAAAACTCAGAGGTTCTGCTTTAAAATCAGAACCTTTGAGGGCGGAAAGGCCAAAATGTACTTATTCATTTTTGACAAGCGTCGATTAACGACTAAGGACATTCAAAGGTGTCAAGGTGAGCCTAAGCCAAAGAAAACCACACCAACTTCCTTGTGTAATGGTGGAAAAATAATGAAGACAACTGGCTCCAGATTTCCTCTAAACAACAGCTAGATGACTGAAGCTTATCCTGTTGGATGTTGCAAATGGAAAATAAACCGTAACATCATTAGGATGCATAGAATTGCTAAAAGCAAACTATCACTGAACTTTTAAATATTTCCAAACCTCATATTAAACATATATGGGCCATACTTTAAATTGCTGCCTGTGTCAGAAAACAATCAATTAAAAAATGCTCCACAAATTCTAAAAAAGCAGTCAAATATTGAGATGGCAGACTGCTGATGGATACTAAAAGCTTGTTGCTTATCTCTAACTTATCAAGGGTTTTTACCCAAGTATTATTCAGGGTTGTTGTATATATTCTAGTCTGTATATATTATTTTGACTCTGTGTTAACAAAAGAAAATTGTCAGTAGATTGGTGTAATAAATTCTAGATTTTAAAACGTTGGAGTTATATGTTGTGCAACAGTTTATATACATATTTTAAAGCAATTTTTAGAATATTAATTTTGCACTGTACCAATTCATAATAACCATTATTATTAATAAGAATTATCACATCACAAGATTAGCAAATCCAATTTACATCCAATCACTTCAAATCTAAGTCAAGTCTGTGTGACCAGAAAAAAAGATAAATCCAGAAAACAGAGAGAAAAAGAAATCAAAAGGAAAGATAACGATCTGAATTTTTTTTAGTTTATACAGGTTTGTGTAAACATCAAAGCTGTTCACACAATAAACTACTACTATAACTGTAAATCAACAAAAATTCTGAAAAGGCTGCTATGTTTTCAACATATCATGCAAATAGGGGGTAAGATTGTTTTATTTTCTTTACTATAGACTGAATAGGTGTTGTAATAGGTTATTGTTTTACATAAAAACCTAAAACCTTTGCCATTCCTGACTGCGGCCTCCTGTGATGCAACGGGAGTCTGGTACCCAACGATAAAAGATGGGCTCTGCTTTAAACACCACAACATTTTTGTTGCAAGTCCTGAAGTGTCACCTTTATGCATGAATGAATAAATCCTCTGCCAGCATGTTTGATGTCCTGGTCCCTGTAGCACTCACCAGCATTTTTTAATTCCCAGGATGGGGTTTAGCGAAGTGGATGGTTGACACCAGTGCTGTTTCTTAAAATACAGAAAAAAAACTAATTAGAAAAGAACAATACTAAAATAGACTTCTAGAAGCTTTGTTACCAGTGACATCCAGTCTGGGGAGGCAAGGGAGGCATTTAGAAAAGTAAAATACTAACAATCAGATAAGAGAAACTCAGTTTGTCCATCTGACAGTTGGATAAATTGTTTTCTGTGTAATTTCAAAATGTTATGGTGACATTTGCTGAATGTACTCATTTCCTGTTCATATAGATGGATAAGGGCGAGGTGAAGCTCCTGTTCTGTTTCACACACAGTGACCCATGCCCATTACTGTCTTTCTTTATATTGTATGTATATGCAAAATTACCTGCTGAGTTACATAATGTTTTACACAAGTTGACGTTCCAAAGTCTGTCTAATACTTATTGAATGTGTGTGTCTTATTTAGTCTTTCTTATTGGTCATATATGGGGAGGCAGGAAGTACCATGCTGCACTGATAGGGGGCAGTGCTGAGCCCCATTGGCACCATGGGCAACAAACGCTCTTCTTCTCCTGGGTGATTATCTCCATTGAAGCAGTCACACAGTTAAAACAAGGACAATTTTTACAACAGATGGTTAGAGATATCTGTGACGACAGAAAGGCGTGTGAGCTTCATATACAAACAAAGCTAAGATCATATTTTCAATTCTAATAAAAATAAACAAAAAAATACATTAAATGTTTAGATGGTTTAATTTGACTGTATATGAAATATTCTTTTTTTTCTTGCCATCATATTGCTAAACAGTATGAAACTGATTAAAGCTTAATTTAAAGCTTTTAAAATAAGTAAGCACAATTAATTAAGGTCAAAATTGAAATACAGGCTGTTATTTTGAGGTTTGAGTATGTGTTCTTCTGACTTCAAATAAGCAAGTGCATCCTGTTATCTGTCACTCTGTTATCTACAACCTGTCACACAGACAAGTCTTATTTTCTGTATGTGTATAAAAAATATACCAAAGGTAACAGCTTTAAGACAGAAATAATATATTAAGGACCAAAGAGTTAAAATTGATAAAAACCCTTTTGTCTTAATTAACTGAAAAAAAAGATCTCCCTCTCTCTGAGGTCAGGTTGGTTCTGGATTCCCCCTCAGTTTCCTGAAGATATGACCAGGTAAATGGTCCACTCATCCAAGACATATTTTCAGGGCCAGGCATAAAAATTGCACTGAGAATAAGCGACAAGCAACCAATGTCCTAATACAAATTTATAAAGACTTTCAGAAGACATATTGAGATATAAAAAAAAAAAGTTAAACAATCACAGGCAGATTTGACTGCTGGAGAGTAAAGAAGAAAGAAATCATAGGTGATATGAAAGTTTCTGTTCATCGATAAATCATCCTCTAACAGCACAGTGAGATCAGACCTTTTCAACAGAGTTTTGAGGCATGTCACAGCACTGAAACTGCTGATTTGATGTACGCCCCAGACTCTGGTGAGAATGCAGCAGTGATTTTTATTAGACCTGAGTGTTACCTCTTACGAAACAGATTATGACATTAACCTCGTCAACCTTGAACAGGAGGCTATTACTGGCACGGCTCAGCAGTGGGTCCCCGCATGTTTTCAAAAATGTCATTTTTAGTATTAAAAGCTAGTTTTCTACAACCCTGGTTCAATTCAATTCAAACCGCAATACAATATTTTAAAATGTAGTTGACTGTAAAAAATGTCAACTAGTAAAAACCAAGCTGTTGAGGCCCAGTCACTTTTATAAAGTCAGTGGCACTTCTGCTTCTGAGAAATCATTTGGCGATTGTAGAGAGAAGCAACTAACCTTCAACAGGAAAAAAAAAGTACTATTCTGACAGGACTGAAATGAGTCGAGAGGACAAAAAGAAGACAAAGAAGAAGACACAGAAGTCTCAAACTACAATAAAAAACTGTCAGGATCTGTGTTTTTCTGTGTTTATTTTTGAGTTTTCTGTGTAGTCCTGTTCCCTGTGAGTCCCGTCTCTGCGTCTTCCCCGTTAATTGTTTCCCAGGTGTGTCTCGTTCTCTTGATTACCTCTTGTGTATTTAGTCTCCCCTGTTGTCTCTGTTCCTGGTCGGGTCCTTGTCATATGTCGTGTCTACGTCAGTCATTCTGCCGGCACAGTTGAACTGTGAAGTCCTGTGCCGGCATTCGCTCTTTGTGTCATATCAGCTCTCCAGTAGAACTGCAAAGTCCTGGTTTGCTGTAGCTCTTCGTGTCAGTCCTTTTTTTGTGTCAGTTGCT
>CAEGAF010004473.1:0-53353 GCA_903067075.1 Micropoecilia bifurca
AATATCGGTAAATATCAGTTATCAACAACCCGAGCAGCAATATTAATAATATCGGTAAATATCAGTTATCAACAACCTGAGCAGCAATATAAATAATATCGGTAAATATTAGTTATCAACAACCCGAGCAGCTATATTAATAATATCTGTAAATATCAGTTATCAACAGCCGGAACAGCAATATCAATAACTGAATATCATTATTGGCCTAAATTTTCACATCAGTACATTCCTATAGAGGATCATACATCCCTGACATTTTTTTTGTTTTTATGAATGCATGTATTCATGCATATTTTGTAAATTTTTAATTGCACATTTCTTTTAAGAACAGTTACTTTTTATGTTGCTAACCTGCTGCTGGTTCACCTGAATTCCCCCACTGAGTGACAATAAAGAAAGTTTCTACTCTATTTTTCTTTGACATATTACTGATTTGAATTTAGCATTAAAAGTCAATTGTGAAGGTGTTAGTGACACCTGCTGGCAGAGTGACATATTGCAACTAGCTAAACAAAAACAGATAATTATGCTGCAGTTGTGCAAGCAGAGCAAGTTGGAAATGTGCAGCAGGTAGATATGACCTGATGGAAGACGGAGAAATCTGGCAGTAATGTAGAAACTAACAGAGGAGATGAAGAGGAGTGAAAATCCTGAGGTTGAGACTGTGTGTGTGTGTGTGTGTGTGTGTGTGCGTGTGAGAGAGAGTGAGTGTGAGACGTGGCAGAACAAAGCCTGGCCAAGCGGCAGATCTTTTCCATATGTTTCCTGGAGACAGACAGAGTGAGGCTGCTCCCCCCTTCTCACCCAGTCGTCATTTAAACCGACAGAAACCAGTGAAACAGCAACACAGCTCAACGCTGGGATCCTGGAACTGCAGCTCTGCCTCGGTTCAGACAGGTGTGGGCTGTCTGGAGAAACCAGAAGTCAAAGAAAACTCTCAGGTTTTCACCTCCAACAATCCCAGGTGTGTTTCGCCATGAAGAGTTACTGCTAGCAGAGAGAGTAAAGAGCCAGGGAGTTCCTTCCTTTCAACACTGTGACCTTTGACACTGATTAAATCATCCATACCTTTTCTGACTGTTTTTCTCCAGATCTTAGCGGAGACCAAAGCAGAGCTAAAGGAGCCGCTAGAATCACCATGGAAACAAACCAAACTCTCTAAGCATCATGTTAATTGCTGTTTGAGCCTCCATGCGGTTGCTACAGTTTTCCTCTGCTGCCCCCTTATGACAAAATACAATAATGCAGAATTCCTGAGCCTTCCAGAAAACAATATAAGGAATTAGTATAAAAACCCAGACAGCCTTCATTTCTTCTTACTTTTAAACCTGATCTTCAGAAGTTTGCTTTGGATTTTGGCTAAGCCTCAGTTCCCTTTTCATAGGATTTTGTGGTTTGGTTAGCTAGTTAACGTTAGCCTTTAAATCATTTTGGCATAAAATAACTACTAATTTATCCACATAAAACTTTATAACATCATCACTTTTACAACTTTTGTTTTCACCTGTATTCAGGCTTACATCTCATTATTTTTATTCTCTTTTCTATCTTTACAGTTAAGAAATATATAAACATTTTGAGGGGAAAAAGCAAACACAAGGAAGCCATAATTTGGCTTGGGCTGCCAAACTTGAGCTTTATTGTGTAACTCAAAACTGGCCAGAATAAAAGGGGTAGCAGTAAAATCCCAAAACTTAAATTTGATCTCCTAAAGGGAATATTTCTCATATTTTATCTACTGATGAATATTCATCAGTAGATAATATTCTACTGATGACTTTAGTCAGTCATTTTGACTGACTAAAACTGTCAGTCAAAATGCTAAAACTCTGGCAGGAATGGAATTTTTTAACATAAAATTACTTATCTGCTTAAAAATTAATGGGGAGCCTAACTGAGATTTATCTGTGCAGTAAACCCTGGTATAGGTTGGGGTTATTAACCACAATCAATAGATCTCTGAACACTTCAGACCTCCCCTGAAACGCCTCTAGCTGCCTTTTAATTGGAAACACCAAATATATTCATTTCTATACTTTTTTAAGTTATTGATAACTGCAACTGATTTTATAATGTAATTTTGACCTTATTGTACAATATGTTATTCTTAGTTTTGTTTTTATATATGTTAACATTTATGTGAACCTACATTACTTGAGGTTCTGTCACTTTGCTGCAGCTGAACCTGAATCTTTTTCTCTTTGGGACAGTAAAGGATATTTCTATTCTGTTCTTCTAAGTTGGATGCATTTTAGGGAATAACATTTCAAAACCATCTTTTGTCACCAGAAAACTATGCTTGCTGTATGATACTGCAGAAATATCTCTATTTTCCACCTAAACTTGTTGTTTGGGACAAAGATGTGAAAGAATGAATGGTTGAGGTGTTTCAGATTTATTTATTAGACATCCTCAATAAATATAGCACCATTTCAGAGGAGACCTGTTGAAACAGAAGATGCTCTGACGTTCCAGGTTGGGACTTTAGAAGCTGTCTGGATGAAACAAACGAACAGTCTGTCCTCGGCCCTGCAGAGGACTCAAAGTTCTGATCCAAACGGACCTCAGCCTCTAAATACAGACGACACAGGCATGCAGTCAGATTACGTACAACAACTCGGAGCCAGTTATTCAGGAGGGAAAAGCAATATTTAAGCACCTCATATGTTACAGTTTTTGTCCTCTGTGGAAATGATAACATCCCAACATCAATGAAAATGTTCAAAAGAGATTTCATAAAGTTTTACAAAAATCAGGTGGATCTTATCCCGGCTAGAATAAAAAGAACTAAAAGCATCTTTATTTAAAGCCCATAATAAAAGTCAGAGTGGTTTTCATAAAAATACAAATACTGACTCCCCAGTAAACGCCCCCTGCTGTTAGCTTATGATTCAACATTTATCGGAGAGAATGAGCCAGCATCAACAGCATCGTTTCTAATATACGCCAATATAATGAGAAATGAGTCTAATTTCCTACAGTTTTCAGCCTACAGGGTTTTGTTCCCCCTCCTTCTGTTAAGAGGATGTTTGGTCTGTCTCTGAGTGGCCGCCATCTTGCTCTACTTTCTCCTGAAGTTCCCCAGCTGGATGCCCCGCCGGCTGGCCACGCAGCGGAACGTGGCCGGCTGGATGCTCCAGTATTTCACCGGGTTGGCGAACAGGCTGATGGCGGAGTACGGTTTCTTCTTCTCGCTGGGAGATCTGGGGCAGAAGTCGTTGTATCCCACATTGTTGATTTTGTTGCCATGAAGAAAAACGACCTGTGCAGACGGAGAGACTTTGTGTTTAATTTGGTTTGGTGATATCCTGGAAACCAAACCACGAGTCTGTGTTTGATATTGTGGTGAAATTTAGTCTTTTGTTGGGTTTGAAGCAGATAGAAGGATATCTGGAGTTCCTCAGGGGTCAGTTAAAGGATTCATTTTGAGTTTCATCAAATACGTTGCTGTCAGATGTTTGCAGGCTGCTTTGGTTTAACTTATCAGTTAACCTAAAAAGAAAAGTTCTGCAGAGATGTATTTGTTCCTTTTTCCACTTATTAGAAAATAATGCAAGTTACATCAATAAACTTGTGTTTTATGGATAAAAGCAGCAACATTTATCCGATTATTATTTAAATTAAAAGAAAATGCAGCTTAAAAAGTGCAGTTATCAGTACAGATTATTTTAATTAATACCAGAAAAAAAATGTTTTTAGACTCCTTACCATCAGCCAGACTCTTTCTGACATTCAAACATTTAGACCCTCTGTAGAACCCTTGTGTTTTCAGATGGTACCACATGGGGGCGCCATTTTCATTCAGAAAACCACTATTTAAGTTTACACTTTAAAATTCATTTGGATAATGCTTTGGAGGTTGAGAATGGATTTAAATGTGAATCACTATGAAAATAAACTAACTGGACTTTCATTTATAATGTTTACTATTTCCTTTGAAAACTATTTTCATCTTTTTCATATAAAACTTTTCATCAAAGAGGGATTATGAAGTGCTAACTTTGGTCCTGGAGATGCCCCGGACTTGTTTTTGTCACCCACTCACCTGGAGATAGCGCAGGGAGCTGAGGCCTGCTGGGACCTTTTTCAAACGGTTGTGGTCCAGATGGATCTCCCGGATCTCCGGGATGCTGGCCAGGCTGCCGTTTTCCACGGACCGGATCTGGTTAAAGCCCAGTCCTAACCTGCAGGGATGTTTGGATAGGTGTTAATGTATGGAGGAGATGCTGGAAGCTGCAACCGTTAACATAATAATCAACATAATCGATGATTCCGACAATAATTAATCATCAACAACAACATCGTTTCTAATACACGCCAACAAAAACATCAAGGTGTACCACAGGGTTCCATTCTAGGCCCAACTTGGTTTTAGTGTCAGTGAAAAAACAACTGTTTTTACACACTTTTACACTGATGACACTGTAGTTTACAAATGCAAATATATAATAATATTTTAGCCAATAGGATTTTTATGACACAATATACCAGTAAATTAACAAAGAGAAACTAATTTACTTTTAAATCTTATGCTGAATTAATTAGTGTTTTTAAATATTTTACTATAATCCAAGAATCAAAAACCAGGGGACAGATCATTCTAGGTAAGTGTTTTTCAAACTTTTTCAGACTGAAGACCATTTAATCAATTTAACAAACACTCACAGACCTAATATGTACAATATTAGTCTGTTAACTCACTGCTGTCTTCTTTGTTCATCCTAATATAAAGGGGTGGTGTTGTTTTGTAAAAGTAAGTAGCCACAACAAAGCCATGAACTAGTCTGCTGTGCTTTGAGTTCAGATTGTGAAAGTGTAAATCCTAGGCTTTTCAATGATGTCAAACATGTGGAAATAAAAAAAGTTGTTCTTTACTACATAATAATAATAATAATAATAATAGCATAATAAAAACATAATAAAAGAAAAGTAGATGTGTTGCTGTGGCAAAAACAACTTTTCTGCACCATTAAATATAAAAGTTATCCACTTTTGAGCTTCTCTGAATACATCTTTTTAAATTAAATAAAAATAACAGCTGTTGAAGTGACATGAATTAAATAGTCCTGCTGTTTTTGTTTTCACCGATATTTTCAGCTTTTCTTTTGAGTGACATCCATTACTACTTTTAAACACAATCCTTTGGTAAGCTAACCATACCCATCGCTTTTTAAACATTCACATGCAGCCCCTTACAGACCACAGTTTAAGAATGGCTGTTCTAGACGATTCTATAATAAAGTAATTGTAGGCAGCAGCCGCCAGTAGAACTACATGCTGAGACAGACGGTGCATTGATAGATTGCAGAAAAAGCCGCGGATGGCCGCCACCTCTGCAGGTTCTTGTATCTCTTGAAGTCCTCCACCTCCACCTTGGAGATCTTGTTGTAGTCCAGACTCAGCTCAGTGATGGAGTTCGGGAGCGCTGGGAGGAAAAGCAGCACACACGATCATTAATCCAGCTGCTTGTGATGAAATGGCTGATTAGTCATGAGGGATAGAGAACGACTGCAGCATGTCGCAGGGACGATGAGGGGAGAGGATCTTCATCCTGGTGTCTGACCTTTGGGGACGGCTGTCAGCTTGGCCTCTGCTATGCCGATGTAGAGAGTGGACAGGCCGTCGAAGGCTCCCAGTTCGATCCCACTGTTGGCCAGAGGATTGGCTCCCAGCTCTGTTTGGGGAAGCACACAACATCTGGATCCATTAGAGCTCATCCATCAACATGACGGCGAACATGGATGGTTAATTACAGTACGATGGAAACCGCACTGGCTGCTCCCAGAGATCTGCACACATTTGGTTAAATGAGCTGTAAATATAATAAATCACAAAGATTCAGGGTGGAACATCGACCTGCTGATGGAAAGAGACTGGTGCTTTTAACTAAAATAATGTTTTAGTTAGAAACTAGTGGTTTTATTACCGTAAACCGATGTTCGACAATTATATTCAGCTCATTGTGAATAAAATCAGCGGATCAGCAGGAACATCGCCTGAAGTCACATTTGTCTGTTCCAGTCATGTTTCATGAAAAATTCACTTTTAGAAAATTGTTTCTAAACGTTTTTATTTGATGTTTAAGTATGCAGTTATTAACTCTGCATCTGTACTCGGAATTTGGAAAATACCTAAAAGTACATGGTCTGGAAAAAACTGGATAGTCATAGTTTGTAGGTGGAGGAAGTTCTGCATTAACTCGGCTTCAGTTCGGCTCATTTTGAACTAAAGTCTTTAGTTTCATCCATAATGTAGATGTTATCACGATATAAGTGTTTTATATTAGTCAATATTGATAATTATTGATTGTTTTTTTTTGTTGTTTTTAAATATCTAAAATCTTGCCACACTGATGGTCTGACTGTTTTACCTACAGTTTTATCTCCATGCCATTGTTTTTTATTTTAAAGCAGTCATAAGGCACAGTGACAAAACCTTAAACAGCTGTTGCATCAGTCACTCAACAAGTTGTTGCTAAGTAACCAAAGAATGAGTGAGTTGCTAGGTAACTATAGAGTGAGTGAATTAGTTGATGCCATCAACAATGCTTAGCTACCCTGCAGAGGTTGAGTGACTAAAGTCTTTCCTCTGCCTACGCCTCCCAGAATGCTTTGTGGTTCTGGATCAGAGTTCAGTGAATATTCTATCAGATGTGTTATCTACTGATATTTATGACGTGTCAATCGCAATATTCTTATTGATTTATTGTTCAGCTCTTGTCTTGGTGCATCTAATTACCAATTTAAATGGCATCATTTAATTTCTTACATCTGTCGTTTGGCTGTTTCAGACTTTAGATTCTGTTTACTTGTGGTTAACCAGCCTTATTTCTTCAGATGAAACGTTATTTTCTGTTCTGTGCAGCTGCAGATTTCTGACTCAGGCTCAGTCTGTGCTGCAGCCACGTCTGGGTCTAATTAACACCTGATGCTGAGTTCTGAGCAAGGCTATTATAGCTAATTTAAACTAACTAAATAACAAAATCGGAAATTAAGGAAATATTTTTGTGAACTGAAATAAATAAAAGTGGTTATTGATGGGGAAAACTGGAATTGGAACTATATTGTGCGATTCTAAAACAAACTTTATTTCATCCCCCACACAAGTTGTTTTTGTCAGTTGTCGGCAAATTATGGCACTCCATTAGTCGGTCACAATAAATAGTAAAGCAATTATAATGGCATTATGAATTAAAATGAGCTGAAGAATTTCAAAATGCATGAATTATTGTTTTCCTCTTTTCTCTCCCTTTCTACCAAAAGTATCTTTGGACGACAAAAGTCTTCAGCCTGGTGCTTCAGTCTCAACTAGGCCATTCTTGAAGGGCAGTTTTGTTCACATTTGTTTCATAATTAATTTCATTTGTTGTTGTTTTAGATATTTAAAACGTCTTTCTGTTCCAGTGTTAAATATTGATTAGAATTTAAATTGTATTGATCTTTGAATATTTGTTCTTGCATTATTATGCAATGACCATCTATAATACTTGAAAACTGTCTCAAAACAATCATATTATCATTTATCGCAATAACCTCTGGGATAAATTTATCGGCAAGCAAAATTTGTCCTACACTCTATACACTAGTCCACAAAAAATGGCGGCAGCAAAAGAGTTGGGATAAAACGGCAACAATAATTGTAAAGAGTATCTTCTTTTGAGTATTCATTACCCAATAATCAATGTATCCATAATCAATACAATGCTTTATCCTTTTTGAATTCTGCACCTAAATATCAGATAAAGTCTGAAAAACTAGAACTACTGCTGCAACTAATGGAAACTAAACTCGAACTAAACAATATGTAACTAGAAAACACACAAACTAGCTGAATTAGATAAACAGAAAGCCGCAACAAATGATATCTATAATGAATCTATAATGAGAAAACCTAAACGAATCATAACCCTGGTTCAGGTTTCCTCACCCAGCACATGCAGCTTCCTCAGGCCCTTGAAGGCCTCCTTCTGGATCCGGTTGATGTTGTTCTCGTGGAAACGCAGCTCGATGACGTTGGGAGGCAGGTTGGCCGGGATCTCCGTCAGCAGGTTGTAGGACAGGTACAGCAGCCGCAGGTGGTCCATGTTCCTGAAGGCCTTGGGGTGGATCTTGGAGATCTTATTGTTGATCAGGAACAAACCCTGAAGGTGGGAGAAGATGAGACCAAATCTTATTCTGTAGGAATGGAATAATTTTTTGCACTGCAGCAGTTTGATGTAATTAATAGAGAACAGGGAGAAACTCTAAAAGTGATTAAATATTCCTTTCAGTGTGAAGAATGCACTAATTTCAACAAATGACCACAACAGGTCTTGATGCTCAATTACCAATTTCTTTCTGTTTTCTTGTTCATTGTACGACTGTTTTAAAGTTTTTCAGAGCTGACAGTAGGAGTGGGCAAAGCTTCATCACAATATTTTGTGGTTCCATTGTGATAAAAGGTAATAAATTGTTCCTTTTAAGAACAATTTATTACCTTTTTTTGGTTTATTTTTTAGGTACATGTACGACTGTGGCGGTGTGCAATAATAACCCCACAAACACAAAAACTGCTCTTGAAAAAGATTCCTATTTAGGACACCATTCAGATAAAGATGTGTGATATATATCATTAAACTACAAAAAATAACTGCATTTAATATATTTTACACTTCTAAATTTTTATTAATGTTTTCATTGAACATTGGAATAGAAAAACAATAAAACTAACAATCCCAACACTACGGAGAGTTTTTGCTATTTGAAACATTGTGAACTGGAATTTATCAGGACAACAAAAAATCAAAACGACCATCATAAGAAATTTATAAATTCTAAACAATACAGTTAATTCTAACAGCATGGTCACCAGATCAGAACCAGGTGAAGGATAAAAAGAAATCCATGCTTTAGTGGAGCCTCTGTAGAGGAATCTGATTGGGTGTGGAGTGAAACCAGGAGTGGTTGGGTTGTAATGTGATTTTTCACTGACTCAAGCTGCTTCCATCACTTCATTATTTTCATTTTTATCCTCTGTATTTGTCCAGACTTACTGTCTTCCCTCTTCTGGTGCAGAACTACAACGCATGTCTTGTTTAAAGTTGGATAAAATGCAAAATGACTGTTCAGACTGCAGACACTTTTAAAACGATCAGATGCAATTTAATTCCACATGCAGAAGTGGAACAGATTGGATTAATTGGGGGGGTAAAAAGATCAGAATCGGGCCGTTCAGACTGCCAAGAAAAAAATTGGATATGAGTCGCATTTCCCTGCTAACACAATTCATTAGTGTTCAGTATGAACATCTGCTGCTGTAAGACTCGTAAAACTGGCTTAAAATTACAATAATATGAAAAATGCAGGTTTGAATACTTGGAGTACAGACTTACAATAAATTAGCCCACATTTAATACAGTGCAAACTGACATTTGAGATGTGAATATTTCACACGCAGACATTGCAATTACATTTAATTTACAACGCTTTGTGCAGTCTTAAATGAATCGAATTTAATTGAATCAGGGAAACATCTGGTCTGCAATGTTCATGTCCTTCTCACTTAGATCATCTCCAAGCTTTAATACAAGACATTAACCCCAGATTGTTAATGATCAACTGAGGAATAAAATCTAATATTTTCCATTCCAACAACATAAACTCACATCTGGCTCCAGCTGTTTAGACAATGAAACAACTTAATTTCATGTCATTAAACTTGTTTTATAGATATTTTAACTGAGCAATATATATATAGATATATATCTATATATATAAATATCTATATATATATATATATATATATATATATATATATAGTTTTTGTTATAATTTTAATTAAATCCAAATGTAAACAATTAACTAAAAAAAACTTCCTGCAATGATAAAAAAAAGAATGTTTAAAGGTAAAAAACATTTGAGTTTTTTTCTATTTCAGTGTCAGCTTGTCAAATCAATTAATTGCATGATAAATTAAAATGAGCTCAATTATTTTTATTGGCATTATTTATCATTTTTCTCTTCTCTACCAAAAATTGAATGATAAAAGTCCTCAGTCTGATGATTTGGTCTCAACCAGCCCTTTTATTGAAGGACAATTTTGTTTAGAGACTTCATAATCCATTTTTTTCTTGTTTGTTCATTTATGTTGGACATTTAAAATGTCTTCCACTTCCAGTGTTAAAAGTTAATTAGAATTTAAAGTATATTGATCTTTCAGGATGTTATTGCATTATAATGCTATTCCCATTATATTACTTGAATACGGTATCATATCAGAAGTTATTTACCATCAATAACTTCTGTGAGAATCTCTTGTCTAGCAACATTAGTTATCATGACGGGCTGTGAATCTGAGTGCACACTGCTCTGCAGCTTCATAACAACTCTAAATCCAAACATCTTCATCTTTAGGTAAACAGTAGCAGTGGAATCTGTTGTACTTTTTAGTTCTTGATATTTCAAATCCATCAATCCTTCTGAATTTGCTGTCCTGCAGGATTTAACAGTTGAATCTCGCTTACATAAAGCTTGTTGAGGCCTTTGAAGTCGTCCTCCTTGATCTCGGTGATGTCGTTGTTCTGCAGGTCGATCATCACCGTTTCTTCAGGAATCTTCTCAGGAACAGAAATTAAACCTGCAGCACAAAGGAAACTTCAGCTTAAAGATGAAAACAGATGAAAGTGGAGGATTTCTGACTCAATGTTTAACTATTCATAGTGATTCAGTCAGCCATAATTTCATTCTGACGGTTGGTCATAAAGTAAATTTATGCAGGTTTTCTGTTTCTGCCACAAGTGAGTCATTTTAGGACTATTCGGAACAACTGTTGGTTCTTCAGGACCACGTACCATACAGATACGGCTCTGTTTTTAAATCTGAACATGTTCAGGATGTTTCTGTGCAGACATCAGCATTAAAACGTGGCACCAGAACCAAACACTGCAGCTGCAGTGGTGATGGAGACAGAAATCAATGTTTTATAAGCATCTTTTTCAACTCCTGAATGAATTACTGATCAGAAAGTATTAACTGATGCATTCAGGGACAGCTTGTACAATGAGGCATCTGGAGCATC
Organism: Micropoecilia bifurca; assembly: GCA_903067075.1. Lineage (NCBI taxonomy): Eukaryota > Metazoa > Chordata > Actinopteri > Cyprinodontiformes > Poeciliidae > Micropoecilia > Micropoecilia bifurca. The sequence continues at coordinate 11,059 of CAEGAF010004473.1, forward strand.
TACACATTAAAACAACTCCAAAGTGATGGATACGTCTTTTATTTCCAAGCCAAAAGTTCCTAAATAACAACCTGGACCAGTTTATTGTATATTTCATTCAATGATCTTCTATAACCTCATTATCCTTAATTGAAAGAATAAATATTCAGTCAATTCTTTTGTAAATTTTTTCAAAGTTTGTTTTTGACTGAATAATGTACTTTAAGCTGAGATACTGATTAGATTATCTTTACAACCAAAGCACAAGAAGTTTTAGGGTTTTTCCAACTTTTCAGATATTTAAAACAATTTAAGGGTATTTACACCAGCTATGTGTGGACGGTTTGATTGAATTACAGTCCGTTTGATTAGAAGGTCTGGTTCGTTTAGGGAGGTGTGGATGTGCAATAAACTCTAATGTGGACCAAAAAAAAACTCTCATCTGCCTAAAAACATTGGTACCAGTATGATTAAAGTGAACTCTGGTTCACTTCATATGTGAACATCAAGCAGACCAAAGGCCGCTCCAAAAGTTGCAAGCGAACTACAGCGCAGGGCATTCTGGGTAAATACGGCCAAAACAATTGTGCTAGTCTAGTGTTGGCAGGAGAAATGACTCATAATCTTTTACCAAACAAACAGCTAAAATGTTTTAGTTTCACAATAAATGTTAGGAATATCTCCTGTGATCCATAAATGGGATAATTTCTTTATTTTTTGCTGGATTTAAATGCCAGCAGGAATCCAACAGCGTCCAGAAAAGTTTTAAGTATTTTCCAGGTCTGGATAAATTTGGAAAAATAAATACTTCTGAGCAAAAAGGGGAAACTTTTAACAATAAGTAGAACATGAAAGTAGCCTGACCCTGATCGGAGCACTGCAGCACTCCTGGTGCACAGCGGCAGTGAGCCGGACAGTCCTCATCATCATAATCATCATCATCATCGTCGTCGTCGTCGTCATCGTCATCCCAATCTGCCATCATGATGTCGTTGGTTTTCATGAGCTCCATGACGTTCAGGGGCCGGTAGGGCTTGGCGTGGCCGAGCGTCAGAAGGCAGAGCAGGAGGAGGAGCCTCATGGTTTAGTCTGATCTGATTGGTTAGCAACAGGCGCCACCAGGGGGAGCTGTAGGAGGAGAGAGGTCGGGTTAGCTTTCAAATCAACAGGATTTCTGTGCAACAAAGGTCAAAGGTGGCACCATCCATCAAATGAATCAGATAAATATATCTATATTTGAAGCTTATAAATTCATTAAACAAATAAAAAAGTATGAATTTTTAAGAATTTTATTATTTAAGTAACAGTTAAATTCATTATGTTTATGCCATGAACTTGTTGCTATAACTCATCAAATAAAGCCTCACATCTGATTGGTTAACCTGCACAGCGACTCAGCTTCAGACCAATCAGCAGGACATACAACACTTTGCTCCGCCCACTCTCACTGATCAATGGATTAAATACATTAACGGTTTCTTGAATCATATGACTGGAAAGAAATTAAAATCTGAAATAATTTTTAGGCTTTTGAAATATAATGAATTAAATCTTTAATGATTTTCACATTTAATATATAGATTTTATAAATTATTGAAACATGTAAATATTTTCAGATGCATTTATTTACCTGGAGATGTCAATATATTTAAATGATCACAAATAAAGTATTATATAACTTACCTATTTATTTACTCATTGATTTATTTGTGGCATTAGATGCTGGTGTAGTTCAGAAAGTTTCAGGCAGAATTTGATCATTTTCTGTGCTGGGCCTTATTAACTAATTTTATATTTTAGGCTGTTCTTGTTTCTGTTAATGGATGATAAAAATGTAAACAATTGTCTGTTTATTTTCGTTTAGTTTAACAGGGAGAAGTGCAGTGTGTTTTGCTTCATGTTAGTTGTTATGCATGCAGGCTTCTAACCAAATCCGATTTATTTTTGTTTTGCTCCTTCACATTTTTAGTTTTTGTTTCAAATCATTGGTAATTTGAGTTTTCTTTGCTGACAGGAAAATACTTCAGTTAAAAATTTCCTTAAGAAACATGACCTATAGTTCTTACACTAAGGCTGCCACAACAAACTAATTACCTTCAATTACAAACTGATTTTCAGATCATCTGTGTTCAGTTTGGAAAAATCCAATCCAGATTATCCTCCTTAAGTCAGAAACAAATCAAATCTGATCAAACTCCCAGGAAACGGGGGAATACTACTTTAAAATAATTTTTGTTCCATCGTTTCAGGAGCAGAAAGATCATAAAATGCAACCAGGTAAATGTTTTGTTCTCACAAAGGTCTTCAAATTCATATACATTTTGAAAAAGAATACATAAATATGTGGAAATCTTGCAGTCTGAGACATCAGAGAAAACAGCCGGGGATAAACATGGCGGTCGCTGAGTCAGTCTGCAGCGTAAACAGAGCAGATGGACGGCTGAAGGAAACATCGCAGAGTTAAAAAGACGAGTAAAAACAATCTGGACTCCACCACGGTCCAACTTTTGCCATCACCTCTGCTGCCAACCTGACTTCTGCTCAGGTGAGACAGGCTGATGAATTAATGAGTTAGTTTATGGGCTGACATCCCCCCCTCCTCTCTATTTGAATTTGTTAGCAGCCAAAAGCTGAGATCAAACTACAGCTGGTTTTGGGTGGAACATATCACTGAAATGTATGTTTTGGTTGCGCAGAGGGATGAACATGTGCAGACCGAGAGGATGTGAGGAGCTGAATGTGTCGTTTTGATCTTTCTACATGTGGTAGAGTTAAGGCTCCTCAAATGGGAGGCTCCTGCAGAGGTTTTATAGAGGAGAAAATAATAGATTAAGCTTTTATTTGTCCATTGGTGCAGACAAATAGAATATGACTAAACTACATATTTTATGGAAAATTTAAGCAGATTCTAAGAAATATACAGATGTTTTAATAGAATAAAACCAAGTTCTGTTTCTTTGGGTTCTCAGCAAAAGAGGAATAATAACTAGCTTTTATGAAGCAGTGAGAAAGAAAATAGTTGTTGCAAAAGGTTGTGCTCAGTTCCTGAGTGTGCAGAAAACAGCTTCATGGATGAGCTGGAGACAGCAGGAAGTCAGGCTGAGAGCTGTGGCATTGCTGCACCATCTCATGGGAAAAGCTCTGCTTTACAGACTAAACAGGAACAGAAACCTTCGTCTGATGTTGGCTACAGTTACGCCTTCATCATCGGACTGATTCAGAACTTACTTTATTCCATATGGAGGATAAAGGCGACTCTAATCAAAACTTTAACATATTTTGAGGCTTTGTCTTCACAATTACTTCAAATCTGATAAATTTACTCTTTACTGACTTCAATTTTTATTTCTTAGAATGATGATTAATCTTAACTTTAACAAGTTTCCGATGTATAAAACTCCTCCATGTGTTTTATTCCTCTGGTTATATCTGTGAAACCAAGAGGGAGTTCAGCTTCAGCACTGATTTTATAATGTTCTCTTTGTTGGTGGTTGTGGTTGGTGCTAAATAAAATGGGTTGAACATCAGCTACAAACTAAAGTTTTTTTTAAATCTGAAGAAGTAATCAGCTGAATCAGCCCATGAGGGCTGGATCTGTCCTAGCTTTCTACATACATGCTGACTAAACCTAATTATGGCAGAGCTGGCACATTAAAAATATAAACACAAACACATGTTCCCGTTCATCTGCACAGTTTCTGTAACTCTGCTGTGTGCCGCCAAGAGGATCGCATGGGCCAGAACTAGAAGCTCCAAATCTGATTGAGAACTTGTAAAAAGGTTTTATGTTTTGGTGTTTATGAATCCGTTATTGTTTATCAAAAATCTGATGAGCAGTTCCCATCTGAAGAATGAAGATTTCTGCACTTAGAAAGACCAGACTCTAAAATCTAACAATCTGTTGAAGAAAAATCTGGTCTCATACTAAGTTAAAGGGATAGTTTGTACATTTTGATTAGATTGCGTGATCACTGCGGTCCTAATGAAAATGAAGACGTTTATGACTCTTTTCGAGACTGATAGTCTGGTAGACTCAGTTTGACTGGGGACCAAAATTGCAACATTAGTTAAATGTTCAGCTGCTGCAGTTCACTTTCACATTGCACTGTGTCAAGTGATCCAGACTAATTGATGAACTTCTCACCTGTGGTGGCGCTCACCAAGAACTACTCAAAGAAACAACATAAACACCTCTGAAAGTGGACATAAGTGCAACTTCCTTCACAAAATGTAAATGAAAATGGAGTACAGACATATTTTTGTCAGATTTTTCTTTTGTCATTTTAGTAAAAGGCCATTTCTCCCTCTAGTGCTAGACTCTTTCGTTGTTTTGGTTCTGTTGTCCCAGAAAGCCCTACACTGCAGTCTGTTTCCTGCTTTTGGAGCAATCCCTGGCCTGCTTGCATCCACATATTGACAGTGCCAAAGTTCCCTTTAATCGAATCAAGGTTTTAGTTTTTAGGTGGACCACAGTTAGCTTTTTTGATGCTTTTTTGAAACAGAGTAGAGTTTGATTAAAGAGGACTAAATGTGTGTGAATAAACTCTATGGGTCAAAATTGTAGAGCCTATTCCACAATTTTGTTCAGAACAATGCTAGTGAGAGCTGGTTTGTTCAGAACAATGCTAGTGAGAGCTGGTTTGTTCAGAACAATGGTAGTGAGAGCTGGTTTGTTCAGAACAATGCTAGTGAGAGCTGGTTGGTTCAGAATAATGCTAGTGAGAGCTGGTTGGTTCAGAATAATGCTAGTGAGAGCTGGTTGGTTCAGAATAATGCTAGCGAGAGCTGGTTGGTTCAGAACAATGGTAGTGAGAGCTGGTTGGTTCAGAATAATGCTAGTGTTTCCTTGGTTGAGTCTGTCCATCGCTATCAATCTGCCACAATAGCTGCAACTCACCAGTATGCATGGCACAAGCTTTTTGATTATGTTTCTGCTCTTGGCTCCGTCCTGCCTCACAGACTGCGGTGAAACCGCTAGCCGTTGGTATTTTCTCCCTGGATATTAAAGAACTTTCTAACAACCGCATATAAAGGTCTCACGGTGGCCCCCACACCTCCTCTGCCATCAGTGTTGGCACCAGCTCTCGCCAGGGCTTTGTACACACCACCATGTCATGACCGCACCGCCATCAGACTGCTGTGGTGAGACTCATCTCTGGCATGAGTGAAGCAGCTGCGGTAACAGAGTTGTTTCTGAGCAGAAGAAAAACTAAGGAGCTCTTTGTGGACTTGAGGGAACAGAAAACTAACATCCAACCACATTACATTAAATGGAGAGGCTATTGGATTTCTGTTTCATTTTTCAGGTTGTTTGTTTTCTATTTTAGCCCAGAAAAAAACTCTTGTCTCTTAGCAAAAAGAACGGGATAAAGATCATGCGGTCTTTGTAAGCCAAGTTTAGACAAGTTCAGTGAGTCACTGAATGTTTGTGGTCCTGTGGATTATTAACCTCTTAACTGCCAAGTGGACACCGGTGCCCTCATGGACCCATTGACTGACATGTAAGTATTTTGGAGTTTGACAATTAAGCAAAAGCTAAAAGGTTGCATTATAAAACCAAATACTCAAAAGATTTCGAGAAGTCAGAGGGAGCTGCATTGTGTAGCAGAGGAATGCGTTCAGCTACGTTCACCCAGCTGGTCTTCATGCTCAATTCTGATTTTCTGCTAAAATTTTATTGTTTTTTAGTGTGGTGGTTCATGCTGCTCTAATTAAATGCGACCGCCATCAGACTTCTGTGTGAATGGTTTACGACTCCAGGGTGTCCCGCTTGTGCTCAAGAAGAATACAGACGTCATCGTTTACGACAGTAATAACGGCCACTGCCATCCATGGACGGATTTTAAAGTTGTTGAACAAGGAAAGTTCAAGAACTGTCATTGTTGAAAGTTATTCATTCAGCAATGAAAGTTGTTTACATCCAGATTTGCTCATAGTATGGCTTTTGGTGGTGCAGACAGTATCGTTACAAGATTTTAAGATAAAGGAATCCGCCATTGTTTATGTCCAGATTTACAGCATCTGGCTTCTGCGTGAAAGCTGGATCAAATGAAACTTCAGAAACTTTGAAAACAGACACGGTTTAGCGCCACCTATGGAAGTGGCAGAATTTGGAATTTGGGGTGTAAAAATATCGAAGTGTGGTCATTCAGACTGCTGTGGAAAAAGTTGGATACGGATTTGGGTCACATTTACCTGCTCTGTGAACATAGTCTGAGATTGGGGCAGTGGAGCTGTGGGACAGCAGTGAGGTGTTCCTCAAGGATCGGCTCTAAGCCTCTTCTTGTTTGCTTTGGTGATGGGCATGCTAGCAGACTAGGCTAGACAGGAGTCTCCATGGACTGTAATGTTTGCAGATGACATTGTGATCTGCAGTGAATGCAGGAGGAGGAAGAGCTAGACAGGTAGATGAGCTGCAGAAAGGCAGAGTATATTAGTGTAAATGAGAGGCGCACAAGAGCAACGGTGGCTTTACAGAGAGCAGAATAAAGACGGTAGAAGACTTTAGATACTTGGGATTAAATGTCCAGAGCAGCTGAGGATGAAGAAGCATTTCTAAGCAGGTTGGAAATGATAAAGAGTTTCATCAAGAGCAAGAGGAAAGGTGTAGAAGACCAGTAGTGAGATCAGAAATGTTTGTTTAGAGACACAACCAATGTGGAAAAGACGAGAGGCAGAACTGGAGGCTGCCGACCTCAGGATGTTGAGGTTCTCTTTGGGAGTGATGAGGATGGACGAGTCAGGAGTCATTAATTTCCTATGGAGCTTGCTCAATGAGGGCCAATTCCTTGTCCTCCTTTCGCCAAGCAATCAATGAAATTTGTGCATGTGAAATTTCAAGCTTACAAGCCGGCTAATGATGCTACTCGAGGATGTTTAAAAACGTTCAACTTTCGTCACTGTCTGTGTGTTCGGTTCATACCGAAAGGAGGAATCTTTCACTGCCGCTCATCATTCCCTCTGTATTGACCCTGGGAGACAGGGTCAATACAGCTCCAAGGAGAGACGGTGACTTTACTAGTAGAAGAATACCATTATGTAATTGGTAAAGACTTATGCATGTGGTGAAAGAGGACATGAAGTTGGTTGTGTGAGAAGAGAGGACTAAACAGAGTCGGATGATACGCTGTGCTGACCGTTTTAATAAGTCCATCATATTTATATCACTTTTAAACTGACACCTCTAGCTTGAGGCGCCTCTTATCTCAGAGGGCAGCACCGTTTCAGGGTCAAACCATGAAATCCAGCCGAGCAGGTGAAGAAGTGGACGGAAGAGGAACAAATCCTTCTGACTCAGAAGTTAAAATCCAAAGGTTGCGTCAAGCTCAGCCTTCAGATAACATTAGAAAGCAAAGACTTGACTTTTGTTCTGCCTAGCAGTTGGATTTTCTTTCAGAACCACAGAAACAGATTTCTTTGACAGACCCGTCCGTTTCAGGACTAAATGCAGAGATTCTGAAGGATCATGTTCCTATAAAAGGAGGGTGAATGGAGCAGTGCAGCCAGTGTAAATATTTGTCCAGCTCTCACCTTTTCCCTGTCACCATGAAGTGATTTACCCTCCATCAGACGGAGGGTTGCGTGTCTCCGCCAGCGCCGATGCATTCAGAGCCCCCTCTTAAAAGTTCAGACCGTGCCACAAATATGCGTGGTGGTCGGGGGTTCTGCTTCGACAGCAAATCCTGCCCAGACGAGGCCCCTCTCCCCACCTCGCTCTCTGCCTCTCCATCCCCCCCAGACTCATTCATCAAGAAGATCATGGTCTTTCTTTACAACTTGGCACAAGGAAATAAATTGGAAACAAATTTTCCGGCTGCTTGTTTTCTTTGCGCTGCATTAAAAAGCGATACGTTTCAGCATTTCCCACCAGTCAGTCAAACTAGCTCAGATGAATTATGTCTTCATCTTTCAGAGAACATCCAGAACCGACGCACGCCTCTCTGTTGGATCTGGCTTCAGCTCTGTTTCTGAACTCACCTAAAATCAGTCACTAAAACTGAAAGTGCAGGACAGGAAGCCCTTCAAACTGTCAGAGGTGCAGATGGCTTGGCATTGTGGTGAATAGTTCTTATAATGAGTTGTAAAATTAAGGATAAATGCTTGTTGGTCCAGTTCAAGGGTGGAAATTTACCCGATTGTTCCGATTCTGTGCAAACAAAACTAATTAAAGAGGCTCTCTCCGGTCCTGACTCACTCAGAAATAAAAGCACAGAAACATCATAAAGGTGTTGCTCAGAACCAGCAGGAAGCTCTTCAGTAACTCATCCTTCTACAAACACACAGCAGGTGTGAGTGCTACTGAAAACAGGGTGTGTCCTACCTCAGGGGTGTCCAGGTCCAACTCCAGGCGGCAAACAGGTCAGCAGCAGAAGGCTGAGAGATGCCTCCTCACTCGCTACACTCCCAGAGAATGAACAACAGCATCAGCCTTTCTCCTCTGCAGGAGGAAAACCCTCCCTCCACCCCCCACTAGCGGAAAACCTCAGCTGTTCACGTTCAGAGCTTCTGACTCTGTGGCTCAATGTCTCAGGGACTAAAGGGGGGATGGAGGGTGTAAGGACCTCATTCATCAGGAGCTTTGAGGTGAATCCTGAGTTTCTCAGGTTTATAAAAACAGAGATGGAGGGCTGGCCCCGTCCCTTTAGCGAGCAGCTGACTGACATGGTAGAGGTTTACCATGTGAACGGACCCAACAGACGGGCCTCTAGCATGAAGCCATCGGCTGCTTCGGTTGAGGAACACGTCTTCCTGTCTGCTGTAAGAGTCCTTTAATGCCCAGAACCAGATCCTGGACTGATCTACTGGTTCTGGTCTTTGGTTTCAGATTTTAGTCAACATAAGACTGCATATCACAGGTGGAAATCAATCCATAAATCAAGTTTACTTGTGCACATTTCATCAGCAAGGCAGTTCAAAGTGCTTTGCGTCAATTCACATCAGATATGTTGGTCAATGTTCCATTAATTGTGGTTTCAAAGCAACTCTTAACAGGTGGCTTTTTAGGCTTCATTTAACTCAGTGTTTTGGCTGTTTTGCAGTTTTATGGAAGTTTGTTCCAGATTTGTGGTGCATAGAAGCTGAATGCTGCTTCTCCATGTTTGTTCTGTGGATGCAAAGCAGACCAAAACCAGAAGACCAATAGACAAAAGTATTACAATTACAACTTTGCTTTCTTACAACGAATGCTCTACACATGCTGCAAGAACTGTTTATAGTCAATTTAATTTAAAATGATCTATTAGTGCCAGTGACCTTGAAAATCACTGGCAAATAAATAAAATAAAGGAAAAGACTTTAAGTATGAGCACACAGAGCACTATTAATGGACTTTTATTGCAGGTTTTAAAGCTTTATTTGTCACTATTTACCGAATAATTCAACACTTTTAATGCACTTAATACATGTTTGCTTTATTTACTGAATTACGCTTCAAGACAACAGCCATAAAATTTAATGAGGACTCCTTCATATTCACGACAGGTGTTTTGTCATGTTTATGACAGTCTTGTGCACACTCACTCAAATAAAGTGTTCCATTAGTTTATTATAGGTAATGATGCAGAAGTGGATTTTTGTCTCTGCCAAAGCTATTCATGCCCACCTTGTTACTCTAGTGTGTTACATTTCCTTTCTTTGTTTTTTTCCCGTTGCATTTGCCACTGCAATGTTATCAATGAACACAACACTTGGATATTACATGTCTATCTTTTTAAATGTTATATTTTACCATAATATCTACATCTTTTTTGCTGCTCAAACATACTGTTTTTAGTTAATACAGATGATTCAACATTTTTGTGAATAAAATTAACAGAAACTAAATTAGGGATAAATTAAAATTGATTGATCTAAAGTGAACATCTCCTGCGTCAGTAAGAGATGAATAAACATGTTGATTTTAAGGCTTTTTGCACATCTTTGCAAGCAGTAACTGGAAGAGTGGAGAAGCCTGTCTGAACGCTTATTGAAAGGGGCGGAGCCCGATGAAGGTGACGTGAGCGACCAATCAGAGTAAACCAGGTTTTCTCTGTTGTAGCTGAATATAAATTAGAATAATCACCTATAAGCCATTTGGTGTGGCGGTTGGTCCTCTGAGGACGTTCTTCCTCCCTCCTCCTGTGTCGGCAGGATCCTCACCACAGGACGCCTGTTTGGTTCTGGAAAACTTTCCCTACATGTGCTTTTAATCTGCGCTGGGAACTGCTTAGACCATGAAGCTGGGAACCTCTGGTTTAAGGTGGAATTACAAACACATATAGAGGCAATAAAAGTAATTCCATCGATCAAGTTTATTTATCTCACACATTTTCAGCAACACTGTAGATCAACATGTTTAACATCATGAAAACATAAAATACAAACAGTTAAAGAAAACCAATAAGAACTCAGTGTTTCAGCTGTTTTGCAGTTTTCTGGAAGTTTGTTCCAGATTTGAGGTGACTTATGGTGGTAATAGCAACATAGAGACTAGAGAAGTTACTGGTTTAAGGTGGAATTAGAAACACACAGACAATGGAAGTCGCTGGTTTAAGGTAAAATTAGCAACACACAGACAATGGAAGTGGCTGGTTTAAGGTGGAATTAGCAACACACAGACAATGGAAGTGGCTGGTTTAAGGTGGAATTAGCAATACACAGACAATGGAAGTGGCTGGTTTAGGTGGAATTAGCAACACACAAGACAATGGAAGTGACTGGTTTAAGGTGGAATTAGCAACACACAGACAATGGAAGTGGCTGGTTTAAGGTAGAATTAACAACACAGAGACAATGGAAATAGCTGGTTTAAGGTGGAATTAGCAATACACAGACAATGGAAGTGGCTGGTTTGAGGTAGAATTATCAACACACAAACAATGGAAGTGGCTGGTTTAAGTTGGAATTAGCAACACACAAGACAATGGAAGGGGCTGGTTTAAGGTAGAATTAGCAACACAGAGACAATGGAAGTGGCTGGTTTAAGGTGATATCACCAACACAACACCAGACTTCAGGTTTTGCTGAACAGGAAGCGTTTTTGCACTACATCTGAGGCAGGGATCTGAAATGGAAAAGCTAACAGGGGCTCGGTCCCCCAGGGGTTCCTTTTCCTTTCAGCCTGGGATTTTCTGCTGAGCTGAGCTGGAACGCCACGGCTCGCTGCCGAGCCAGACCATTTAAATACCCGGGTCTGGTCTGGCAGGCTGACAAGCAGGAGTGGGATTCGATCTGAGTTCTGCTTTCTGAGCATCTTCTGGGAGGAGAATTCATATTTTCCAAACTGTCTCAGATCTGGTGAAACCATCATTTGCTCAGTGAGGCGACTGCAGAGGTCAGTGTCCTCCAACGCTTTAAGCAGATTCTGTTGTTCTCAGCAGAAGATTTTGGAACAGAAGACAAATGAAGGAAATTCTTGTAAGCCAAAACCGGTTCAGACAGGAACTAGGTTTTGTTCATGAATTCTTCTTGCAAGTTAGAAATCACAAAATAGACTTTACCTCCACATATTTCAAATATTAAACTCTCTACAGGGCTTTTATTGCATTTAGTAGAAAGTTATTGTAGTTAGTGGAAAGTTAGAAAAAAAGCTAAATTTCAATTAAAAAACCCATTTTTGATTCTAAATTATTGAGTAAATAGAAACATGAGTTCAACCACAAACCTTAGTATTTAGGTTGTGTGACCGTCAGATTGATGCAAAGTGCTGATCAGTGTTTCAGAAGCCCAGATCATTCCTGGAACTTCTTTATAAATGTGGACTGTAGACGCTGATCTGAGCTTCGTCCTCCATCGCTATGCAGTGCATCAGATTTATGGAGTTAAACCTAAGTGAAGAAACACACAAATACAAAGGTTCTGAATTGGGACTTTTGTCCCATGTTTGTATGTTTAAAAAATTGCAATGAATAGTGTTCAAATTTTTATCTCATTAAGTTTCAACATCTAAACGGTTGAAGGTTTAAAAAGAGACGCCACCTGCAGGATGAGCCATTGTCCAGCAGGGATATTTTGGACGGTCTGGAGGGGAACTCTCCAGGGTTCGTAGGTCATGATGATAGAAATAAAGTAGTTCAGGCTGCATAGCAAGGATCAGCGGCTGAGTTTACAGCTGCAGATTTCAGGTCAGCTCTGATGAAACCTCTGACAGCTGCTGGTATCTGGTTTCAGGTTCCCCTGTCGGTACCTCGGACCGTGTTTCTTCTCCGTCATAACTCTGTGCTGAAACAATGGGTCGCTTGGAGCCAGATAATTTTCCCAAACATGGCTGGACTCTGATTGGATCCTGATGTAAAGCCTCTCTGCACGCAGCCTAACCTGACGTGTGATGACTGTCTGAATGAAGAGCAGAGCTGCTGGGGTTCAGTGTCTTCATCTTCGACGGATCAAAGCGGATGATGAAGACCTCTTGACTGCTGCGCCTCCCAGTGATGAAGCGCTGTAGAGTTAACGGCCCTCAGAGGGAAGCTGGTTTGTGGTGGAGGAGCAAAAACGTGATGGCGTAATTGTTGAAATTACAGTTTTAAGATTTCAGCGTTCCTGACGCGTGATGGTCTGCGTTCCTGATGGTCAGGATCTCTCAGAGGGCCTCATAGTTTCCAGCCCTTTCAGACATCCGACTGCAGCTTGTTGTGTTCTTACTCTGAGGAGGAGAATTTGCTCCGTCTGGATCTTCCAGCATCTGATGAAAGTCAGCGGGGCAACCGGCTGCACGGAGGTGCCAAAAACTTGCCTCAGTGCTGTGGAGACTTCAGCGCCAGGAAACATTTTGAAAGAGGTGTGACCCTGAAGTTCTGCCAGCTGTAGATCTTTCCAGTCCAGAATGATGTCATCTCCGACATCCCAACCTTTAGACTGGAACTGAACATGTACCACATGTTCACTTAGGTTTAACTCGAAACAAAATCAGGTTGAGCTGCTAAAGCATATTTTAAATCAAATCCGTTCGACTCCACTGGGAGGTGTCCAGAAATTGCCCTGATCCCATGAATCCTGCAGCGGCTCGGCTCTGAGTCGACCCAGGATGATGAACCAAAACTATTCAGACCCCTGCAAAATTATTATTTCTATTCAACCAAATGACAGGAAATTAGATGGAAGGAATTTCACAGAAGATAATAAAAAAATGGAAATGTAAAATCAGTTTGTTTTAGTAAAAATACAAAAAATAACATCTTAAAATGTAATTCTGAATTATTTATGTTCTCAACAATTAATCAAAAAATTCTTTATTGGCAGTTAGACTGCTTTAAGAGCTGAACATTTTTCTGCAGGTCTCCATTGCTGTTAAGATGGTTCATCTTCCAAGTGTTTTCTCACCTGACAGTCCACTAGATTTGATTTGATTTGATTAGGGACCGAAATTGCAACATTTGTTACATTTTCCACAGCTGCAGTTCACTTTCAGGCTGAGTCAAACAAGTGTCAAACAATCTAAACTATTTTACAAACCTGTTCACCTCCTCGCCTGTGGTGGCGCTGCACTAAGAGTTTCATCCATCCATCCATCCATCCATCCATCCATTTTCTTTACACCTTGTCCCTTAGTGGGGTCGGGAGGGTTGCTGGTGCCCATCTCCTGCTAACGTTCCGGGCGAGAGGCGGGTCACCCTGGACAGGTCGCCAGTCTGTTGCAGGGCAACACAAAGACACACAGGACAAACAACCATCCACACACACAGTCACACCTAGGGACATTTTAGACAGACCAATTAACCTGACAGTCAGGTTTTTGGACTGTGGGAGGAAACCGAAGTACCTGGAGAAAACCCATGCATGCACAGGGAGAACATGCAAACTCCAGGCAGAAAGACCGGGATTCAAACCCAGAACCTTCTTGCTGCAAGGCAACAGCTCTACCAACTGCACCACTGTGCAGCCCCCGCACTAAGAGTTTCTGAAGAAAATTACTCAAAAACCTCCTAAAAAGACGCTGTGAGCAACTTCCTTCTTTACCAAATGTAAACGTAAATGGAGTGGCACCAAGTTTTAGCAGTTGTAAGATTTCTCTTTTGTCTTTGGTAAAAAAAAAAAAAAAAAACTGGCCATTTTTTGCCTTTCGGGAGACGATGGAAGATTAAAAGTTAAGGAAATATGGGCCAATTTATCGGAGCTCTAACATAACAATAAAAATTCAGATCAGCTGATAAATTTGCTGTTCATAAACTCTATGTACATCGTGGTACTATATTTTGGATTTAGTTAATGTTGTCGAAACATTTAAACCAATATGAACTTTATTGAAAATAAAATTCCAACCAGAGAATAATGAGCTAATGTTACGTATTTCCGGTATTTCACTGTTTCACTGCCCATTCTCCAGAGAGACGAGCTGCTGGCAGAGCTGCTAAATCAGGGATTCCACTCCAAATGTTGACACATGTTTTCCTGGCGCTGCCCATGATTGAACTCATACTTATGCTCCTTCAAACTGAGCCACAATGTTGTATAAAGTTTGCACGATTTGGCCTTCTCTCCTCCAGTGATGTAAATCAATGAATTCAGTCGGCTGTCGATCAAATCACATCAACACCGGCTTGTTCCACCCCTGGGCTGGATACGAGAAACGGGGTGGAACCTCGCTGGAGCTGCTAATGGAGAAAAATCTGATTTGTTCGTTCGAGCTTACAGTCCAAATAAGAAACAGGTAGGAATGAAGGAGGGTACTGATGGCTCTGAGCGGTTTTTATCATTTTTCTCTCTTGGCTTGATCTCCGTCCTGCAGAGCATTCCTGACGTAATGTGACTGATGATTCCTGGGCTCTTCCTTCAGGTCTTTGATATTTGAATCTAATGACTAAAGCAGCTGGTTTCTTTGGCAACCCTGCTGACTTTTCTGCTGCAGGAACGGCTTTAATCTAGGCGCTCCGGCTCATTTGAGGAAAGTTTTCCAGCTCAGGCATGCCATGACCATGACTTGTCCGTATCTTCTAAAGCCCGCCACACATTCCAGCTCCTTGTTTTTATCGCTTTCTTACCTCTCGGTGTCCTTCCATGAAGTGATCACTTGAAATGTCAAGGCTTTGTTACCAGGAACGTGGTTTTATGATCACCACATCCAGTCATCCATTCAGGGTTCTGCTACTGCAGGAAATGTTCCCAAACCTCAGACTTGCAGGGGAAAATGTTACGATGATGTTGGCTTCCAGCTCCTCCTGAATGTTCATGGCGGGCAGCTACAGAACCACATTTTGTCCGACTCATTCAGAATCTGTCATCCTGGCTCCGGGTCGTCTCTCACAACTGAGGTGATAATCTGAAAATGGGAATGTTCCTGTTTGGTATCCTGGAGGTGCAGATGAAGGTGGAGATCAGGGAACATCATCTCAGTTTTCCTGATCTTCTCTAGGCCGACCTCTGCCCAGTTTTAACTGGATAAAGATGTTCTAACCAGTCAAATTTTTATCCAGCTTAAAGCAGCTTCCATCAGGGTGAAACAGGGTATCAATATATCTTGTCTTATACTGTAATTATTCAGATGCTAGACTGTTATTCATAAAACCAAACAAAGAAGAAGTGAAATGGAAAAGTTCAATCCATGATCCATCAGCCTGCTGTGTTTGGTTCTGTTGATAATCCAGTTTGGACTAAACTTAGATGGATTTGACACTAGAATACCTCAGAAAATGAATAATCTTCTCTCTGCAGAATGATTAGCATTCGATTGTTTGGAAATGACCTTATGACCCTTCAGAGGTTGATAGGCATCAACCATTGCTTCTCTAACGCTGTTTTTCCTATTGATAGTCTGGTAGACCTGGTTCGATTGAGAACCAGAACTGCAACATTTGTTCCATTTTCTGCTGCTGTGGTTCCCTTTCACACTTTAGTGTGTCAAACCAACCAAACCCTTTGAGAAACCTGTTCGATCTGAGACACAAAGGGCACCAATGTGAATTCAGGCAGCTGATAGAAATAGAGACCTGTTGTGGAAAGCTGCTGCCATGGAAACTGATTTAGGCCCAAAATGCTTCAGCTCCCATCTCTCATCTGAAGTCTCTCCTCCTGGACCAACAACTACTTCAGACATGCAGGGCTAGCTTAACGGAATACGTGTAATGAGCGTTATTCTGAGTTTGCTAGTGCAACTTTTAAACTTATGTATTGTCACAGAATTACATTTTATAAGCAATTTTAAAGAAAGGAATGAACGAGTTCACCGGTCCTGTTCAAGGCAAACGGACTGGAGTTGGATTAAAGCAGGACTGGTGGGACCAATACACTCGAGGCCCATTGATGATGTCTTTGCATCTCGGTGTTATGTTGACTCGCCTTTATCCTTCAGGGCAGTAAACAAAGACAACCTTCAGAGTCTACCTTTCTGGAAAGTTTTCTTCCATGACTAAATGATAAATCCTTTTTAATCCCCCCAGTGGAACTCCCTGTCCAGGCTCTGTCTCGTTCACTCTGAGAAACAAAAACTAGGAGGACATGTCCTGACAGCTACTGTATCCTCGTCTGCTGAAACATTTAACTCTTGTGGAGAACATGTTCTGACCCGATCCTTAAATGTCATTAAAATCTGCAATTCATGAACTCTAAAGAACAACTCCACTCACTCACAGCTTGTTTAAGCTTTTAGAGAATAAAGTGTTGGAAGAAAGAGCTGAGAACATGAAACTGCTGAGGTTGTTAGGAAATAATGTGCTCTGGTACCACTGCAGGGAAATTCTTTCCATTTCTTTATTAGTAGTTTACAGTCTCCAGGGAAGGAGTTCTTTCCATTTTACATTTTACCAAAGGACACAGATGTGTTTGGTTTCTGAAGCCTGAAAGAGTTCAGTCATCGTCAAACAGCCAAAGGTCGGCCCATGTGACCCAGCAGAACAACTCACCAGACCCAAAACGTCATGCAGGGGCCGAGTTACTCAGAGCTTGTAAAGATGAAGACCTGAGATCAGAAACACTCTTTCCCAGGAGGAAACTCACATCGAATTGCGTTGTTCATGAACATCAGGAGGAGGTTCTGATGGAAAGTTCTCAGGTGTCTTTTAGTGTCTGGTTCTGTGGATCCTCTGTATGGTTTTCTGAGGTTTCAGGACCACACTGGAGGCAGAACGTAAACATGAGAAGGCTGATGGAGACACATCCATTGCATCGATGTAGTTATTTTCCATCCTTAAAGCCACCAGAGTTGCTTCCTCCTGCAGGTCCGGGTCACAGATGCTTTCTTCAGAGATGCTCCTGGAAAGTTAAAAGATCCAGTTAGACACTTTATTTTTTATCACATTCCCACAACTAAAAGGTTTAAATATCTTTTGTTTTTCTTCTTATCCTCCCAACATGCACCCTTTGTTTGTCAGGGTTGCCTTTTGGTAACACTTTACTTGAAAGTGGGGGGGGTGAATAAGACTGTAATAAACATGACACAACTCCTGTCATGAACATGAATAAACCTTCATGAATATTTATGACTGTTGTCATAAAGTGTTATTTGGTAAATTGTGACACTTTTAATACAAAGTTGACATTATTCAAAATGTCTTTGACTGTTATGACTTGACATTAACCAATAAATCATTACTGTTTAAACTTTACCTTTAATAACATAAAGTTACCTCATTTTAAAGTGCAATCAGTGATACTTTCAGAACAAATTTATATCAGTAATGATTTCTTGGTTGATGTCAAGTTGTCATGAAGGCTTATACACGTTCATAACAGGAGTTATGTCATGTTTATGACTGTCATGTCAGTCTTATTCACCCGCCTTCAAATAAAGTGTTACTTATCTTTGTAAGATTTCTTAATTTTAAATCTCTTTGGAGACTCAACATCTCTTACACGTATAGAACTTTATTGATGGGATCATCTTGTGACTTTTGAAGTATAATTATTAGTTTGAATATATGTAGATTTTCAATTATCAGATTTTGTTTCACTTCCAATACAAACTTTTCAGCATTTTCAGCTGCAGTTATTTTTTCAAGGACAATATTTTTTTCACTTTCATTTTAAGCTAACAGCATCTAAATAACCTTTAATTTCAGTAATAAGTGTATTACATTTCTTGACTTGTGTCCATTAGTGTTTTATATTTTATTGCAGTGGAAGCTCTTTCTTCCTTTTCATGACTCTTTGTGCAAGATTATGTCAGTATCACAATCCACCCAGGATGAAATGGCCTGAATTTTGAAACAGACTCTATGGTCATTCCCTAAAACTCCCAGAACGTTTGGTGTTCTGCCCTGCTTTCTTCTCCATAGTGGAATGTTGACATTTTTCAGTTTGGCTGCTTTCTGCCACCTGGTTTTAATCTTGTGTGACCTGCCTGGTCCTTCGAGTGTGTGCCCTGAGTAAACTGACTGCAGCAGAAAGAGGTATGTTTTGGCCCCAGTTCCATTAAAGCCCCAGTGGGAGAAGACTGGAGCTACTGTGGAGGTTGTTGCTGTTGGAGCAGGAAGATCTCACTACCGGCATGTAGAAGAGTTTAGTGGAGAGTCCAAACATGATGGCTTAGAAAAGAGTCAGACTCCCTGTAGTGTTTTTCCCCTCTGGATGATGATGTGCGGCTCTCAGGTGGAAACTTGAATCAGCTTATTTTGTTTCTGGTTGTCATGGCAACCGGTGATCCTACAGTTTATTGGTGTCTGGCTGGAAGTGATGAATGACTCAAGCTCTGCTGCGTTGGGGGAAAAAAAATCGCTGCTGGTTTTTACGGGATTATATCGGGAGGACATTATGTCAGTACGTCTGGAGCCGAAAGATTCCGGTACCTGATCCGGTTGCTGTCCAGTCGGAGGAGGTGTAGGTTGGTCATTTCACTGATTCCGAGCGGCACGTGGATCAGCTGGTTGTGGTCCAGACACAGCTCCATCATGGAGTGATAGGCGCCGAAGAACGACTCTGGTTCGATTCCTTCTCCATCCAGCCTGTTGAAGGACAGGTAGAGGTATTCCAGGCCAGGATTCATGTGGGCAAAGATGTAGCCTGTGGAGGAAAGTCTTAGTTAGATTAACTATGGGAGAGCCTTAATAAGTCACATCTTCTGGTTCTCTTATGATGGTCCAGTACAGTGGGGATTCCCACCACTGGACCTCTGGGTTGTAGACTGAATATTCTTAAGGTTTGCCTTCAACCTACCAGGTATCCTCTCAACATTATTTCCCACAAGCACTAAGTGGACCAAAGACTTGGGCAGGTATGATGGAACCAGGTAAAAGTCGTTATGTGACAAGTCAATGGACTCCAAGTTCCTGCAGAAGTTGAAAGAAGAGAAATTATGTTTGATTGTCCTTATTGAACCAAACTCATGGTTCAATAAGATGGTAAAGATGGTTCTGTTTTGGTCCGACCTGTGGTTGAACCAGGCCATAGGAGCAATCTTGGTCTCATCCAATTTGTTGTGCCTCAGAGAAATCATGTTGAGGTTGGTGGTCTGATTGAAGACCGTCTCTGAGATCTCTTCGATCAGGTTGTTTTCCAGATACAGCTCCTGGAGAAGGAGAAGAAATGTTTGATGAAGCAGAATGTTGTTGTAACATCATCTGTTAAAGTACTGAGCTAATTATCAGATGTTACTGTTGGACCTGGTTCTGACTCATGACATGAAGAGTGTGTAATTCTGTATTTGCAGGTGTGTTCAGGATGCAGGAGTATCAGCACCAGTCTGCTGGTCCTCTGCCTTCTCTGCGGTTAACCACAGGCTGTAATTAGATGGTTAGATTGGTTTCCCACAGGTGGGAGGTTAAATATTCAAGGAGAACCTTGTTTCCTTTCAGCGACCATGAAGCAACTTAAGGAGCCTCTCCAACACCTCTGCTGCTGGTCATTTTACAAAAGATTTGACTTTATTTGTTTTTACTTCATAATGTGTCAACAAAAAGAGCTGAGATTTGTGAACCGCATAAGGAGCTTAGTTTAACTTTAGAGTTCCAAAGCATCTGGTTGTGGATGTTGTGGACTATTTCACAAAC
The DNA here is from genome assembly GCA_903067075.1 of Micropoecilia bifurca. Lineage (NCBI taxonomy): Eukaryota > Metazoa > Chordata > Actinopteri > Cyprinodontiformes > Poeciliidae > Micropoecilia > Micropoecilia bifurca. Next base: position 30,930 of record CAEGAF010004473.1, read on the forward strand.
CCACAAGATTACTGGGACATGTCCGGTTTTACTTTTGTTTAAATATAACCAACAAAGCTTAGTTAAATGACCAACTTAACTTGGTCAATGTGTCTTCATGAGTCTCCAGCAATGACTAGAAACGTATTCTGGAGGTTACTGGAGAGACAAAGCTTTCCTGAAGGACAGATGGAAAGTCCTCTTAGGGTGCATTAAATAGACCATAAACTGACATTTACCAAATTAGAAAACATTTAGTCCCACCAGCCACCTAAAGGAGATATAATCTCCTTCCCTGAACTACTTCCCTGAATTTTGGATGTTTTCCTGAGTCCTCTCCCACTAGATGAGAGCAGGAGACATCCTAATCAGATTTAAACATCATCAACTAATTCCTTTAATTGTGGAGAAGCATTACCTCCTCCTGCATAATGGAACTTTTTAAGACGTTGTGTGTTGTGCAAACCACGCTCTGTCTGCAGACAGTGGAGATTTCATAGTTGAGCCAAACAGACTGCTTACATTTTTCTTGACAGATTCCTTCATTTTCCAACATCTAAATGGATACTATCAAGTTGATGAGCTAAATGGATGCCTAGCCATTTCTTCTCCATCATGGCAACTGACAGTGCGACACAAACAATGGCAATAATGCTGCACAGCTTTACAACTGGTTGTGCCAACTGTCTACCTTATCAACTCAAATTGCATACAAAATACGTCAATATAAGCTCTGTTTAACGCCCAGCAATTTACTGTGCAACATGTAGTTGCTGCCTTGACGCAGCATATGTTCGCATGGAGTCTTTCTCAAGCCCTGAGCATCTGATTAGGATTCCTCCTGGCCTTATCTAAGTGTGAGAAGATCCTCCACAGCTGAATGTGTTGGAGTCTTGAGGCAGATGCTGATGAACTCTTGATCAGTCTTTCTGTATCCTGTTTCATGAAGCTATTACAAAGATATTTGAACTCCTTCAAACTGATCACACATCCAGAGACTCCAGCCACAACATCTAGAAATAAACTAGACCTCCTGCAACCCGAATCGATGAAGATTTTAAATCAAGTCTGAATAAACTTGATTACTGATCATTGCATATCTATATCACCGATAAGATAAAGATGGATCAAACATGTACTGATCTAAGGTCATAGCTGAATCCAGTCAAGACTGGATTTCAGCTCACCCCGCAGTTTCAGGTTCTAGTCATGATGGAAAGGATTTTATGCTTTATACCAGCAGTGACTTGGGAAGACCCTGGGGAACCATCCGGAAATGGTTCCTTCCCAGTCTTAGGTAGGAGAGCTGGATCAGAGGTGCAAAGGCCCTCGGGTCAACGTTCCCTTCACTCAGCAGATTCCCCTCCAGCTCCAGGATCACCAAGTTGCTCAGATCTGAAACATGATACAGTAGCATTTCAGACTAATCAGGTTCAACACACTGAAATATTTGTGAAGTTGGAGGTTTTAAAAATGGTGCCTTTGATTCTTGTAACAGAGACGCTCTCATCACTCAACCAGTAGCTTCCCTGTCTAGCCCAGAGCTAAGTTGAGCTGAGTGACCAACAACTCAACTTAGCTCTCTTAGAACCCCCGACCAGGTAGGTAGCATAAAAGAGTTCCATTATTGAGTAGCATTGTCTAAAAATCACATTGAATGCGACTGATTAAGTACAAGTGGATAATGTCCTCACTTGGCAAATGGCACTGTTAGTACTCTGGTACTAACAGTAGTACTGTTAGAGTGCGACCAATGCCAATGAGATTGCTTGGTTTTGACTTCTTGTAATAGAACCGGGAGGCTTCATTAGGCCATATTTTACTGATCTGGTCCCTGTTTCTTGTCAACACTGACTGTTTCTTATAGAGTGAACCAGACAATTGAAAAGGGGAGCCCTGTACTTCAGTAAGTGAATCAAACCCAGGCCAGTCCAACTGCTTACAGTATGTCATTTTCAGACCGGTTGCTCAGTGCAGGATGGTATCTCTGTACCTTGGAAACTGTTTTCATCTATTCCTCTTAGTTTGTTCTCATTGATCTTCAGTTCCTGCAGTGTGGACGGGAGGTCAGATGGCACTACGTCGAGAAGATTCTCGTCCAAGTAAAGGCGCCTCAACATCTTCAGGCCCTGAAACAAAAAGAATCTGATGTCATGGAGATATTTTGTCATTGTAAAACCCAAAGAATATGTAGTTATTACAGGAGTTAAAGAGTCAGTCATAATGGAGATATTTAGTCATTACTTCCTGATCATAGAGGAAGAACCTCAGTCTGCTGGGGATCTGCAGTGGTCTGGTGTCGTCTAGGTTTGTGCAATGGTCTGGGTGTCTCATGCAGTTTTAGGTTCTCCGGTGTTCTGGGGGTCTGCAGTGGTCTTTAGGTCTGCAGTATTCTGATGGTCTCCAGTGATCTGGGGGTCTGCAGTGGTCTTTGGGTGTTCTGATGGTCTCCAGTGTTCAAGGGGTCTGCAGTGGTCTTTAGGTCAGCAGTGGTCTTTGGGTCTCCAGTGGTCTGAAGGTCTGCTGTGGTCTTTGGGTCTGCTGTGGTCTTTTGGTCTCCAGTGGTGTCTGGGTCTCCAGTGGTCTGGACCAACATCTCTTACCATGAAGGCTTTGGGATCAATCCCAGCAGACGTCAGCTTGTTCTTCTTCAGGTTGATCCATTCCAGGTTGGGAATGCCGTTGAAGGCTCCTGCTGGGATGCTGCTGATGTTGTTCCCTGCAGGTTAGAACAATTTCAGTCCAACGAATACCATGAAGGTGTTTATGCTCTGGTTCTTCTGAGTATAATGCATTTGGTAGCTTAATTATGATATTTCCTGCTTCCATAAACTATTTTGCCTCGACCATCAGACACCAGGCAGCTCTACCCTGGTTGCCCCACCTCTTACACCAGCCAACTCTGGCTGTCCCTCTGTCCCCGTGGCTGACCCCTTATCCCTCCCCTGGTTGTCCCACCCCATTGGTCCCGCCTGGTTGTCCCTCATCTGTCCCCTCTTTGTCCCCCTGAACTCACCCTCCAGGCTCAGAGACTTTAGCTCCGGGATGTTCAGTGGAGGGAAGTGGATCAGCTTTACGTTCTCGCAGGTCATGGAGACATCAGAGATGTCGCAGCCAGCAGGGAGGACAACTGGTGCCTCCTCCTCCTCTTCCTCGTCTTCCTCTCCTGGTGCCACGTCCTTCAGCTCATCTGTCTCATTGGGCTGCGTTGGGACTGGAGGCGGGAGGAGTTCTTCTTCTTTTGATGGCATCTGGAAGACATCTCCTCTCAGCCACACCTCCTCCTTCACCTCCTTCTGTTGCTCCATTTCCTCCATCTTTCTTCTTTCCTCCTTCATCCTGCTCTCTTCCTCCTGCCGCCTCCTCTCCTCTGCCTCCTCTGTCTTCGTCCTCCACTCCTCTTCCTCCTTCTCCAGCTGCAGCCTCAGCGCCTCCTCTTCCTCCCTCCTCTTCTCCTCAACCATCTTCCTCTGCCTCTCCTCACGCTCCTTCCTCTCCCTCCTCCTCTTCTTTCTCGCCTCGTCCTTCTTCCTCAGACGCTCCTCCTCCTCACGATGCTCCTCTTCCTCCCGCCACACCATTCTCTGGATGTCCTCCTGGGTCAGAGGGATGATGTGGTCCTTGGGGTGGCTGGGAACTGGAGAGTCACCAGAAAGTTCTGGGCTGAGCCCGGAGTCTGGGGGGGGAGGCGGGCGCCGCGGGGCAGCCAACCAGGGAGCAGGAAAGGAAAGTGAAAGAGATGGAGAGGAAGAGGAGAGAAGAGGAGGGATGTAAAGGAAACTACAGGAGATGGTAGGGGACAGACAGACGGGGGACGGTTGGACACACACGGGTTGTGTTAGTGCTGCAGGCAGATCCCAGACCAGCTGCTGAAGCTACAGAGCACAGAGCTGCTGTAGACCGGTCCAACCCGAACCCACCACCAACGGGTCTGTCCCTGAGGCTGGACGTTCATATCTGTCCCTGAGGCCTGACGTCCAAGAAGCTGGATGTCAGAGAGGCTGAATGTCCAAGAGACTGGACGCCGAGGTCTGTCCCTAATGCTGGACATTCCGGTGTTTCCCTGAGGCTCTACATCCAAGTGTGTCCCTCACGCTGGGCATCCATGTGTTTCCCTGAGGCTGGACGTCCGTGTCTTTCCACGGACGTCCATGAAAAAAATTCATGGAAAAACAATAAAATCTCTGGAATTTTGGGGGGAATTTTCCAGGTTGGAAAATGAAAATATTTGATTCCATCATTTCATTATTTTATTTTTCTTCTCTTCAAATTTCTAAAGGAAAACAATGAACTTGATGAATACAGTTTTTGTCATTTTTTTTTTAGGTTACTTTAACAACTTCGACAGTTTTTTATCGTATTTATCTGTTTTTGTACCTAAAGTTTTGTTATCGGTCTGTTTCTCTGTGTAGCTTCTGGGATGAATGTCTTTTATTTATGAAACTAGTTCAGTCATGAAAACGCTGAACTTGCACTTCCTGTTTGGAGCAGCAGATCTGGAAGCAACAACTGCCACACAAACAGTGGCCACTTTCACCAAAGATATTACTTTACTATCACCAGATCCAGATCTGGCTTCATTCCCGTTGTTGATATTTTAGCTCAGAAGAAGACGAAGTTGCTTTGCTCCAGCTGGCAGCTTGTCTAATCGTAAAGTTTTCCATCGCCAAAACCCAAACTGTATCGTTAAGAACACAACGTTCAGGTTCTCATTGTTTTTAAGGCATAACTCTTATTTCAGCTTCAATTTGTTTTGTTTTTTTTGCCTTTTTAAGGAGAAACCAGGCAGATAAAAGTAATTTTTCACTCACTGAAAGATAAACAATCTAAAAGCCCAAGAAAATCTAATAAAACCTTTGGAAAGCCTGAAGGACTCTTGATCTGAACCGTTCTACAGGTTTTACAGCAAAGTTATGCAGCTTGGAAGAAAAGCATAGATGAAACCCAGGATCCAGTGATGGATCGTTTTCCCAGACATCTTAAAGAAACGTAAACATTTACGCCCACTCACAAAGGGAATAAAGCTGTAATCTTTTTTAGTGTCCAGCCTCTTTGACACTAAAAGCACCAACATGTACGTATCCTAAAACAGTTCACAACATGTGTGCTAGTGGGTCCAAAATGTGTTGCGCACATTTTTCAGCCATGATAGAAACAGGAAGCAGCATGCCGAGACCTCAGAGATGAAGACTGGAGATTTAATAACATGGTGGAGTCATCTCTGCGTCTCCGGATGCTGCGCCATGGCGTCTCACATGTCGTGTTTCTACCTGGCTCCATGCAGACGGGGCAGCAGCGACCGACCGGCGTGGCGGGGGACGGGCAGTGCATTGTGGGACACGTCATCTCGTCACACACCACCCGTCCTTCGCTGCACAGACACGTCACACAGGGCGACGGAGACCAGAAGGCCAGGTCCACCATGGTCAGCCCGCGGTACACACACTGGGTCTGCTTACCTGCAGCAACACACAGACACACACACACACACATGTCAGAGTCAGTTCAAGATCTGGCCGCCCTGCAGAGCCACCAATAATCACTGCTTAATGTTTAGAGGTGCAGCCATTTATCAGCACCAATTTCCCTAATTTTGTGAGAGTCAGAACTCTGCCAGCAGTTTTAAAGTTAGACATTTGGTTAAATTCCCAGGAGTCCTCCAAGACGGAGGAGTTCGATCTCCCGGGTTCCTCACCATTTAAGTTCCGGATCCCATTTGAAGCATTCATGGTGAGTCTGGACCCGGGAAATATTTGAAAATATCCACATCGGTCTTAGATGACTTCTGGCTTTTTGTCAGATTTTTACATCAGATCATTTCTGAGTTTCTGTCATGTAAGTTTCTGACTTTGTCATAGAATAAATTAGTCTTAATATAATAACTTTAACCATGGAAATTATGGCCTTTATTTATTCTTTTACTTTCCAAATGTACAACTTTTTCTGCATCAGAGGATATACACTTTTTTTCTTGTACATATGTGAAATTAATCTAGAAATCTAACTTCTGCAAGGGAGGAAATTGACCAAAAGACTTTCTCTTTAAACACTAATATTTTCACACTAGCAGACTGGGTTGGGATAATTTCCGTAAATAATTAGATGAAATCTGATTTTCATCCAAAGACATACAGAACGCATCATTTTAATGCTTCAGGCTGCAGCAGACGCAGTTCCCAGTCTCATTTGAGTTGCAGATTTTTCTTTGCACCGGTTTTGTGAATTAGTACGATGCTCCAACTCTGGTTTGCATGGTTTTTTTTCTTGCGTATTTGACACCGTCGTGGCCTTTATTCATGAGCAGCTGCACAGGAAGACGGCCAGTAAAAGCCCCGGTTCAGGATCTGAACCTAGTAGGTTGTTGTCCTGCTCCAATAATTGTGCGTCTGGTTGGTCGTCTGGCCTGTACTTGTGCATAAGCAGCAGACAAAGCAGTGATTTGTCCTGTTTGCCACCCCCCCCTCACTGAGGTAAACCAAGTCGTAGTGCTCCAGGCCAGCGACATGACGAGGCTGCGACGGGCCGTGAGTCAGAGGGAAAGACTTTAAAACACTGTGATCCAGCAGGAAGGGCTCTCTGGCTCTGTTTGGACTGCTTCCCGTCTGTCATCTGTCCTTCCTAATGGCATGCTCTCTGTTGGGTCTGCAGAAGCACAGGTAGTTAGAGGCTCAGCTAGTTTCTCTATTGTCTCGGGTGACTGTCCCCCTGTTATCTCTGCTGAAGCACTCATACTTTAGAGCTTTTCTTTTCTCTCTGAAATATCATTTCTTCGTCTCTCAGACTCTTTTCTGCTACCTTAATGGCAGAAAAGAGAAGCAGAGAATGCTGAGAAGCAGAGGATAGCAAGGCAATCCTCTGCTTCTCAGCATTATGCCTCTGTTAAGAGGGAAACTCAAATTATACTCTCTGGCTTTTCCATCAGTTGAAGTCTGGCAGAGTTTAAATCTCTCACTGTGTTGAATCCTTAATGTCCTAAACTCTCTGCCTTATTTATGTATTTCAACCCAGAAAAGGTTGAGCTCTGTTGTCCTGGGGGTTAAACATGGATTCTTTAGAGTACAATTCCTGCTGAAATGAAAAGGCTCAAGGATTGAACCCTGCAGAACTCCATTTAGACTCTGAATAGATTTTACCACTTTATAAAGTAGGTAAAAGTCTTGATTATCCTCATAAAATCAACTAAAACCAGTTTGTTGTTTGTTTGATTCTAATATCTATTTGTTGGCTTTGGAAGATTTGCACTCTGCTGAGTCAGCAGGAGCATAGGTAGTTTCTTTATTGCATCAGCCAACTTTCCCCCTGTCATCTCCACTGCAGCTTCATTCTGTAGAGTTTTCCTTTCCTTTCCTGATAAAAGGAAAGAGCCTGACAGCCTCCGTCTTTCAGGCTCCTTACTGCTGCCTTTGTGGCAGAGATGTACAACAAGACAAACCTCTGCTGCTCACTGCAATGCTTATAAAAAACCTAAAATTTTGCCCTCCACCTGTTCCATGAGTTCCTACCCTGACTCTTCTCTCGCTCTAATCTGAAAGATTTTTATGTTTTGGTCCCTCGTTTGGGAGAGTTTAAATCTCTCTGTCGACTCCTTACTGTCCACAAACCTGCTGCCTTGTTAGAAAAGTTTGGGGGTTAAAACGTGACTCTTCAGAGTACAATTGCTGCTTTAATGAAGAGACTCCAGGATTGAAGCCTTTAACCTTTTAGAAATTCAGGAAAACTCTGAATTATCCTCCTAGAATCAACTAAAAACTGATTTCAGTTTGTTTCATGCAATATCATGTTTTTGGTTTTGGAAGAGTTGATTGTTTAAAGTCCTCTGCACCATGCAGAAATCTTTTTGCGTTCATTAAAAGCAATGCTTTCTTAATGTTGATAAACTGAAGCATTAAACTTTTGATTTACTCCAGAACAAATCAGAAGTTTCTTCTGTTTTAGTCTAGTTTCTCTCTGGGTTCATGAGAAAACCTCCTTCACTTTTTGAGGGGTTTTTTAAAACCCAGTTTAATTCATGAGGGCCTAATAAAACTCCAGTTTCCCCTCTTTTGCTCTTTTAATGCCTCAACCATCGACCACAGAAAGAAATGAGCTTAACTCCTCACTAAGATATCTGCCGCCGTCCCTCTTAACTGCTTCTGATCTGCAGGATTCCCGTCCTCTCTGTTTCCCCTCCTCTAGACATGTTTGGATGTGATGATTCGTCATTACATGAGTGAACGTGAATAAGAGGAAGCTTTTCCTCTGAGCCCTGCTGTGTCTCTCCGATTCCTTCAAGTCAGCTTAACAGCCGGAAAAAAGCTCTGACTGTAAAATTTACACACCCTTTCCTGGTGGTTTCATAGTAATCCAACTGTCCTGTTAAATGTATTTTGTGAGAAAAGGCAACATTAATTTGTAGCTTAGTTTAAATGGAAGAAACAGGAAAAGTTATAGTTAACTAAAAGTAACAAAAACTGAAATTGAGAAAACATTTTGGTCAACTGAAATAAATGAAATCAGTAATTAAAGGGAGAAAACTGGAACTAACTGTAACTACATCGTGCCAGTTAGCATAAAACGTACTGAAACATATTGAAATTACATGTTTTTGTGTTTATGAATCTATTTTTTAGACTTACAAACTAAAGACACTTCATAATTTGTTGTTTCTGTTGTTCTGTTGACGTTTTTTGGATATTTAAAATATCTTGGATCAAACCTTCCTGGTTCGGTCCAATCAGCTGGCTGCTGTTCTCTTACCGACCTGAGATGACGCTGTAGCTGGACTGCAGCTCCGGGATGTTCCTGTAGAACGTCAGGGTTCCTGCTGGTGTGTGTGGGCCGTTCGGGCCTGGAACCAGCCGGATCTTTAGAGGTTTAGAGCGCCCCTCACTGGTCCAGATGAAACCTGCACACCAAAGCGCAGATAGCCTCAGCTTGCATTAGCTCAGAGAAACACCAAAACCTGTGGGAGGGGTTGCCAACTGTCCCGCAAATTAAGGCAAACCGAGGTTTGACAGTAGCCTGCAATTTGTACTTATAAACACTAGATGGCACTCATCTCCTCACTGAACTTAACTTTAATGAAAAAAAATGTCAATGTTCAGAAATGTTCAGAAAGCACAATCTGCACATCTTATGGATCTATTTTTCAGTCTTACAAACTAAAGATACTTCATAATTTGTTGTTTTGTTGACTTACTTTGGATATTTAAAATATCTTCAGATTTGCGCATGTGATGAAGAAATTAAAATACAACTTGTTATAATATTACATATTTTCCTAAGTAATGCTATAATTTGCCTTGTCAATAATTGCCATAATTTAGTAAAAAGATTTTAATCAGAAAGTTGTGTATTGAATTCACCGTACTGTTAGCTAGGAGCTGCTGTCAGTGCACCCTCTGCTGGGCTCATCACGGACAAATAAAAGACCTTTATGTTTTTAAATAATGCACTTAAACTGTTTTTATCTTTATTTCTTGCTGTTCGCTTTAAGTCACATATTATTTTTACAATTACAAACAAAAAAAGGAACAAAAATACCCTCCCTGTAAGGATTTCTAGCACATGTACAGATTACCTGATGGTACGGATTGTGACAGGGCTTTTTCTGCAGGTCACTGTGAATTCGAAAAAAATATTTTATAGACTTATATGGAGAAATCTACAAATCAAAGGAAACACTTAAACTGTGTAAAGAAATAGGAACAAAATAATCAGTGTGAGTGATGAAAGCATTTTGCAGTTTATGCCATCAGGAGTTTCCAATTGGACATGGAGGTGAGAATGATTTATCTAGAGCTTAATGAAAAATATGCAACATGCTTTTGAGTGAAAACTGTAAACTGGTTGGCATTGTATCTGTTTTTAATTCTACTGAAGTTCCAATCTTGCTTTAAAAACATCATTCTGATTTATCACCTGAAAACATGTCTGGGAAAAAAAATAAAAACTTTATGCCAATTAAATCCCTATTTTTAACAGAAACAAGATTAAATATTGTCGGATAAATAAGGAATATTGTTTGATGATGTCATAATTCCCATATTATGTCATTAACCGGGTGGAGCTGTCCCATACTTTGGAGGCTTCTGGTCCCCTGCAGAGAAGCATTAGTGACATGTCTCACCCTGTCCGTCCCTCCATCGCTTCGCTCGTCGTCTCACCCCATCCTGGTTCCGATGTCTCGACTCGGCCCGGGCGTCAGGCAGGATCAGAACCACCAGCAGCCACAGAGCGGCCCACACCAGCCACCGCCTCATCCCTGCAAAGCGCCACAGATCAGTGGGGTCAGACGAACCGGAGCGTTGACCCGCAGCAGCGTGTCAGATGCAGCTGCGTGGAGCCGCAGCCGCTGCTCCTCATATAGCCGCCCTACGCTGCCTAATGGCCGGGTCCGGCTCCCCAAGGCTCTAATAACGGGTCTGAGGCTGCAGTCTGTCATTATTAGAGCAGGCAGATCTGCTCAGGTGCTAGTTGGTCTGGTTGCTTTAGGAAGAAGCAGCTCTTTGTGTCTGAATCATCCAGGCTTTTGGTTTGAGTCAAGATGTTCTGAGAAGCTGCAGCGTTCCACCTTCTGATGGAAAACAGCGAACGCTTTCTCTTCTCATTTGTCATCCACATTCAGAATGCAAAGCAGTCAGCAGTTTGACACTGCTACCACCAGAAGTCAGTACATCCCACATCCTGCACCTTTAAAGTGGCAGTATTATGTGTTTTCCGTAATCGGGTAACTATGTCACCTGCTGTTGTTATAAAAATGCTACATATATCAAGTATGACTTAAAAGAAAATTAGCTTCTTGAATTTGGGTCTCTGTCTCTTTAAAAACTTCTGCTCTTCCTGAAACTCCGCCTTCAGGAAGTCATCACAACATGTCTCCTCTGTTAACCCTTTAACAATGTTTTAACCTGCGATGAACTGAGAAATAGCTCATATGAAAAGCTCGGCTCCACCAGGTGTCTGCTAATTACTGCTGGCTAGTCTGAAGGAGCTGAGTGGGAGGAATAACATTATAACATGATGTAAAACTCAAAGTCGGTTTTTATACAATACTGCCCCTTTAAAATGAGGTCACACATTACTGACATCACAGCAGGATTCTTCTTATGTGATATTTGCATTATATTATGACCATGTTATGTCATCATAATGTGTTACTGAATTGAATTGAAAAGGATCTGTGGATCAGCTCCATGCCTGGAGAGCGGGACTTAAATGCTCTGCTGTGATTGGTTAATGCGCTCTTCTGGGTTTTTGGCAGGAATCTAACCCTATAGTCCAGAGTTATCAAACTATAGTCCTCAAGAGCCAGTGTCCTGCAGGTTTTAGATGTGCCACAGCTACAAAACCCTGGAATCAAATGGCTTAATTACCTCCTCCTTGTGTAGATAAGTTCTCCAGAGCCTTGCTAACGACTAATTATTCTATTCAGGTGTGGTGCAGAGCGGCACATCTAAAAGTTGCAGGTCACCTGCCCACTATAGTCGTCCTGTAGCAGAACCATTTAAAGGTTCTGGATGAGGTCCAGTCGCCATCACGTTACTTAGCAGCATCACCAACAGGGAGGCAGACCTGTCTCTGCTGGAAGCTGTCCACCATGTTCAGCTGAGTTTAATAGCTGCTGTTTGAAAAGGTAACATAAAGCAGATGGATTAATGGAACCGGTGGTTTGTGATTATCACTCATCTGCAGGGTGTAATTACCAATGAGGCAGAGCAGCTGATTATCTCCAGGCAGTCTGGTGCTGTTTACAGGAGCAGTGTTATTATTTATTACTTATTTTAGCTTTACATCATGTTGTAATGTTTTTCTCTCATCAAAAACATTGATTCTTTTGTGCATGTTTGAGAAATCCTTTAATCTCCGTGGCAACCATTCAACTGTGCCAAATCCAGACAAAGCTCCTTTAGACTAGCCAGCAGCAATTAGCAAACACCTCATTATGAGCTCCTACTTAATCCAATGCTGGTAAAAATGTTATTAAAGGGTTAAAAGTGGAGCCATGTTCTGATGACTTCCTGAAGACGAAGTTTCAGACAGAGCAGGAGTGTTTAAAGAAACAGAGACCGAATTTCAAGGTAATAAATCAAAAGTAAATTTTCTTTTAAGTCATATGTAATATATTCTGCATGTTTACAAATGAAGATAGTCACTTGTCTGTGCTGTGATATGAAGCTATGTGCCTGTAAACACATAATACTGCCCCTCTAATGTAATGCGTAAGTGGCCCTACAGATGTTATTCTGCTCCTTTATGTGGGTCAGTGTGATTAATAAGCAGAAATCAACTTTACAAACTTCCAAGTTACTTTAAAGAAGTGAATTGTTGTATTTTTCCCATGGTGACCAGAAAGTTCAGCAGGAGATCTGGATGTTTTTAAAGTTAGATCTGGTGGTCTTTGTGGTTACAGTCAGCCGTGTTTCTGGCTGCTTACTCCTTATTGCTTCATGCAGGTATTCTGCAGCTTGCATGAAGCTTCCTTGAAGTTTTGCTGCGGACCCCGCCCCGCCCCCTGCAGCAGCTTGAACACAGACCACCTCCTCCCTCTGCCCTGACCAATAGGAATCCAGGAATAAATGGGAGACAAAGAGAGAAAATCAGTGCAACATGGGGCAGAAAACAGGAGGGGATGGAAAATATTCAGCAGCTCACTTCCTGGATGAACAGGCTCAGATGGAGAAACGTTTCTGCTCCAGTTTGGTTCTCCCAGAGTTTCTGCTCATTATGGACTCAGAAGAACCTCAGTATTTGTTCATGTGCAGTCCAGCAGAAAACACTTCCTGTTTGCCACAACCTTTATTTCACCAGGAAAAGTCTATGTGAAATATTTCAACTTGTTCTGGTCAAAACAGAACAACATTAAGGCAGAACCAAGCAGAACCTTGGACAACAAATTGGTAAATCAGAGTTACAGGCAGAAGAATCAGCTGGGTGAAAATGAAACAGAAATTAAATTTGTCTAAATAGAACCAGACTAGGTTGTTGAAGCAGCACATTTTATTAATTACTCTAAATATTTTTGCAATTGTCAACTTTAACTGGGGATTTTAAGGGTTCTGGTTCTGATCTGAGTCCATATTTAGCCACAGGAACTGAAAAAGACCTTGTAGACCCAGTTCTGGTTCAGCGGGCCATCGGAGCCGCAGGGTTCCAACAGCTAAAAGCAAACATCACGATGTGGACTGAGAGTCTTTTACCAGCAGGATTTCATTTGGACCAGTGGACATTTAATCTGCTTCAGCTGATTCTTAATGAGTTCATGTGACAACATTTTGGTCTCTGGTAGAAAAACGAAACCAGAGGAAATTTAGATGACAAGATTCTGGAGGAATAAGTAGAATCTATCCGGATTAAAAACTGTGCTTCCCAGAAATTCTTCAAATCACAATTTAGGAGTAAAAAAACACTAAACAGTGGAGGTGTAATTTATTCGCAACAAAAATATCTGGGTCAGTCCTGGATCAAACGCCGCCCTGTTTTCTACCTAACCTCATTCAGAATTCGACAGATTTTAGGGTGCATTCACTACAGCCATGTTTAGTTCGCTTTAATCGAACTCTAGTTTGTTTGGGAAGGTGAGAATTGGTTATCAAACTCAAAAAACAAACTCTGGTTTGCATGAAAACCTCGGGCTCATTTTGATTGTCTCCAAAAGCAGGACGTGAACTACGGTGCAGGGCATTGTGGGTAAATAGAACCAAAACAAATGCGACTTTAGCGTCAGTGAGAGAAACATCTTGTGGTTTTTTACCAAAGACGACATTTTGTGGAAAAGGAAGTTGCGCTCGTCTTCTTCTGAGGTTTTTATGTCGTTTTCTTCAGTGATTCTTGGTGCAGCGCCCCCACAAGTGAGGAAGGGAACAGATTTTTCAATTAGTTTGGATTGTGTAGAAGTTCAGTGTGAAAGTGAACCTCAGCAGCTGACATTGTAGCAAATGTTGCAGCTTTGGTCCCCGATCAGAACCGGGTCTCCCAGACGTTCAGTGCTGTTTGAGAACATGAAGGTTCCTAATGCAGCTGCTGAGGATAGAGGAAGGTGGACCGAACCAGAACTTTGTGTCAGCGTCTTTCAACAGCTGCTTTGAGCTGAACCACTAACTTGAAACTTATTGAGCTGGAAGTAAACACCTCTGGTTCTGGAGGGAAAATCAGCTGACGTCCAAATCCAGCTACCTGGAGCGTTAAACTGATCCCAAACGCCCCACAGCAGATGAATCACACTGTGCTTCTAAGTTAGATTCAAGTACATCTGGATTATCTCAATGCTCCAAAAGGATTTAAACCTTTTTATTATCAAATGTATGAGAAGATCTATAAAAAAAATCCTGACCAGTCATATTGATTGATTCCAAGTGGTTTCATATTTTATTATCCATCCATCAGCTACACCTGATTATCCTTTATTAACGATAAAAACAAATAATCCAGATCTACAAGCAGTTGATTGAACCAAACCGCAGCGTTGCTGCACTGTTCCTCCTCTATAAACAGGCTTTATATCATCAGGGTTTATAACGGGGTGTCCAAAGTGCGACTCAGGGGCTATTTGTGGCCCTTGGTATTGATTTTGTCCAGCCTCCGTCTGCAATTAAAAATAATGCAAATTTCTTGGTTGATTCAGATTGAAACTTTTAATTTGTAATTATGCTAAAACTCATACAGGTGTGATTTTTATATCAAAAGGCAGAACCAAGTTTACCTACTGAAAAAGTGTCTTGATACACCCAAATCAGCTTTTCTTCTTTATTAAACTTGGCTAAACAGAGCAAGGGTTTTGAAAGAAATAAACAAAAAAATTACATTCATTATTGTTTCAAAAATTTTTTCCACCATAACAAAAAATCTCTCAGCTGGAAGCAGCAGCTCTGCTCACATTTTGCTCATGATTTTGTGTAGTTAATACATCCTGAACTAATTACAGTCACTATTGCTGTCGTAGCCCCACCCTCACCTCTTCCTGCTGAAATCAACAGTCCATCTTCTCTGCTCTGGCTAAGAGGTCTTGACCCAACTGTCCTCCAGACTTTCTGAAGGTTTTTTGTGAACTTTTGCTGCTTTTTCATTCATTTTCAGTCCAGAAGTCAGATTAGTTTCACAGGAAATTTAACGTTTCGACATAAAACGCCTCCTAAGCTTGAATGGATGGGAGCAGATTCCTGCCTCACATTTGTTTTCAATCAGAGTGTTTTGTTTCTGGTCCCAGCTCGGTTTGTTTTCTCAAATCCGTGAAGATATTAAAGCGTTTTAATTTGAAGCTCCTGTGGAGCTTTGGTGTCATGCTGCTGGAATGTAAACAAATGCAGTAAACGCTGCTAATTACAAGCTGTTAACAACCGAAAATAAATCTCCTGTAGTTCCCAAACATGTCAGGATGCTCTGCCATGACTCAAGACGGCAGAGAGACAGACAATGGGGACGGAGGGACAGGGGGAGGAGCCAAGGACAGACAGACACGGAGTCAACGTTACCGTCAGGTTGAAGCCGAACTTCTGTCCTCCTCCGGTCGTCCTGGGCTCTGTGAGATGTGTGTGTCGCCGTGCGATGACACCCTGAGAGTGTGTGTCTGTTTCAGACACGAGACGTTGAGCGGAGCTGTGAGACAGAGGAGGAGGGAGAAAGAGGGTCCAACATGTGTCTTCCTGCCTGGGAGAAGACGCTGCCAACCTGCTGCAGCAATCTGAGCAGAGCAGGCGGTGAACAGACAGCAGGAGAGGTCATGTTGGGGTCAGAGTCCTGCAGATCCGGGAAAATGACTAAATTCAGCAGAGAAAACATCTGCAAAGGCAACGGAAGGAATTATTTTAATTGAACTCACCTTCTTGTGTTTGGACTCACGTCGGTGTCCATGGAGACATTATTAAATAAGTTAAAAAACTTTTCCTTCAGGTTTGAAGAATCCCAGAAATCCTCCAGATTGAAATGATCAGAATCAGATAACTACAGTTCAGTAGTAACTAGTTACATTTACTCAGTTACATTTACTTGGGTAGTTGTTTTTTATGTACTTTTAGAAGTATTTTACTACTACTTTTTCATTACTAAGTATTGCTACTCTTACTTGAGTAAAATTTCTGGATGAAAAACAAACAGGTTTTAACCAAAAATCCACCAGACAGACACACACCTGCAGTTTTTGATAAAGCTTTTTTTATTGAAAGAAATTGATTTGTAGAAATTTTCTTTTGCCTGAAATATTTTCTATTGTCACTTATATGAATCATTGTCATATTTGTCCTTAAAATGATAACATTTCTACTTAGCTTTACGTTTTGGTTCATCTAATCGTGTCATTTTTAAATATTAAATAATTATTTCATCAGTTACTCAGTACTTTTGTAGACTTTACACCAAATACTTTTCTACTCCTACTTGAGTAAATTCTTGAACGGCTACGTTTTACTTTTACTTCAGTAAATATATGTTGAAGTACTGCTACTTTTCAACTATTTTTGGGTACTTTGATGATCACAGAGGTGACGGTATGACTCATTTCAGCAGAGTATGGCGCCCCCTTCAGGCTGCTTCAGCGCATCGACTGAATATTCACAGATGTCGATGATTTAAAGCTGCTGCGGATTAAACCGTCAGTTTGATGGAAACCCTGGAGACTCCGGAGAGCCTCTTAGTCCTGATTGGTCCTCCAGACGTCTGGATACAGGCGCCCCCTACAGGCAGCAGCTGGAACAACAAAACCAGAGCATCATTGTTCTATGATTGTTAGTTTCATATATGCATAAACTCAATAAATATACTGTAATAAATAAATAATAAATTAAGTGGTTTTCAGCTGATGTTGAATTCAAAATATTTAATAGTGTGGTTTCTAAATACTTTTCTTTTTTGGTTTTGTACTCCTGTAAGATTAAAATCAGTAGCCATGACAACACTGGTATAGTTAGCTATAGTTTTTCCCCATTAATTACTGTTTTTATTCAAAAATGTTTTCTCAGTTTCACTTTTTGTTACTTACTTTCAGTTGACTATACTAACTCTGGTTAGTATACTAACCTGTTCTTTCTTCTGCAGGAGAAGTTTCCCTCCATCGTGTCTCTTCCCAAAGGCTGCGGCTCAGAGGTCATGACCTTGAATCATCCCAAGCTTCCAGGGT
This sequence comes from Micropoecilia bifurca, assembly GCA_903067075.1. Classification (NCBI taxonomy): domain Eukaryota; kingdom Metazoa; phylum Chordata; class Actinopteri; order Cyprinodontiformes; family Poeciliidae; genus Micropoecilia; species Micropoecilia bifurca. The sequence goes on from CAEGAF010004473.1 coordinate 47,998, forward strand.
AGAAATCCTCTCATCCTGGCAGAAAACCTCCAGACCCAGAGCCGATCCGCCTCTGAACTCGTCTCTGTTTCTGTTTGCAGCTGCTGCTTCTTCGTTCACTGGTGCGTGGATGTTTCCACAGGGGGCGCTGTCACTCCCAAGATCCAGCTGCTGTCAAAGATCCCAGAGAAAGGTGAGAACCACAGGTGATAGGATGTCTACCTGAAGTGTCGTCATCATCAGCCCTGAGTTTTGACTGCAGGCTCCTCTACCTGCTAACATCATGATTTGTTTTGTTTCTGTCCAGTTTCAACTTTAAATTAAAGGCTCAAAATAAATAATCAGAGATTAGTTCTTAACGTGAAATTAATCTGTGACTTGCAGATAAATTTTACAGAAATTAGGTCAACGTCATGAATAATCTTGCTGATGAAGCTGCTTCCTATTGAAATTCCTAGTTCTTGATTATATTTGCAGTTAGTGTGGGAGGAGGGAAAGTTATTTTTGCGACACTTTAGAACAATGGATCCTGTCATTGGCTTTCTTTAAAACATTATTTATAGTATATATGCTTTTATTGTCATTTTGTAGCACTTTGACATTATTATTATAATTTCTCTGAAGTATGTTTTGTATTTAACCAGTAATTATTTAATGTATAAAAAATGAACTGCAGTTTTGACAGAGGAAGTTTTAAATGCATCATAACATTTGAACTTGTACTCTGAATTTTATTTAGCTAATAAAAATCCTTTGTGGATCAAAAAAAAATGTAAAGAGTTTTTAGTTTTATACGTTCAAAGTTTGTTTCATTGGTGTGTTTCTAAAGGCAACACAACAGGAGAGAAACTGTTTCAAGATGCTGATGGTTGTTTGTCTGTGTGCAGCTCTGCAGCTGTTCCCCAGTCAGCCAGCAGGGGGCGGCGCTGCTGAGGCCTTTCAGAGCCTGCTGAGGATTCTGGGACCTGAAGCCGCCATTGAGTCCATCATCAGATCCGTTAGCCTCTCAGAGAGCGACGAACTCAGCGATTAGCAGCTGCAGAGGTTCTGCTGGACCTCTGCTGATCCTGAACCAGAACTTTATTCCCTGTCCTGGACGAGACAAAAGCACAAGAAGCAGACAAACCAGCAGAACTCTTTGGTCCAAATGTACAAAAGTAAAATAAATAATTTCAGTAGAAAACACCAGACGGCTATTTGGATATTCAAAACAGACGGCAGCTTCCATCCCATCTAACTTACAAAAACAGTTTTGGTTTGAAAGAATGTGGCACCAGGTTTCAGGATTAGAAACATGTAAACTCAGGTTTTCAAAAAAGCTTCAGCTGGTTTTGAAATAAACATAACTGTACAAAATGTTTTACGTTCTCAACGTCTCAAATGTTTCAGCAGAGGTTCTCAAAGATGCTGAGAACCTGGAGCTCCAGCTGCTGCCTTTATTCTGCATCCATCAGCAACAGCTGAAATAAAACTGACTATCCATCAGCTGGTATGAGGTAATGTACAAGTTTATTCTGATAGACTGAAACCATAAAGATTAACAAGACAAAACGCATATATTGTTCACATATATGTATATTTGAGTTTATTGGACTCTAAATGTCAAATATTGTGGTTTATTGTCAGACTAAACATCATGACTCAGTTTTACATCTGAAAACTCCACAGCTGTAACAGAAAATCAGCTAAAATCTCCTGGAAGGAGAACAGTCTCTTTACATGTTTATGGTACATGGTAGATAAACACTTTACATGTTTATCTGCAGGAGCTCTGCATGGCACACCGCATGTTTAATGTTCACTGAGGCTTTTATTTCCTCTACAGCATGAAAGAGATCAGAACAAACACCAGTTCATGTAGAAAACTGGTTCTAGTTTCTGCAGTTAAAGTTATGGATTAAAAAATGTTTATTAAGGTTAATGAGGAATATGTTTGGATTTGTCATTTCAAAATATGTTCATGAGAAAAGCAACAATTACTTAGCTTATTATGAAATGTTTAATAAAATCCAACAGTTTATAAATTAGAAACTCCAAAACTTTGGTCCCGATTCTGATGGAAATGAAGGAAATCCTGCGTTTATTTTCAGAACAGGAACAAAAACAGTTTCTAAAGTTTGTTAGAAGGAGGAAAACTTTCTGAGTGAATCTCTAACAAATATTTCTCATCAATCTAATTTATTCAAAAGTCATGTTTTCTCTGTTTGGAACTTGATTCAGCTAAGAGGAAGAGGTTTTAATTGGACTTTCAAAATGAAACTTTTGTATTAAGGATTTTTTTCAGCATGTTTTCCACAGAAATCAGCAGCAATAGTGGAAACAAAATGTGAGGCCTGAGTGAGAAGATTTTTAGGAAAACAAAAATCTAAATTTGGTTCTAGAAAAAAGATCAGATTAGCTTCTGAGATATAAGGAAAAACTTGAAGACAAGTATGACCTGATGCATCAAATCCCTTTTTAATATCTGAAGGCTGGATAATCCTGTGGAGCAGCTGACGTTGCAGGACTTCCTGTCTCCGTGCAGGATCTGTTGTCCTTCAAAAGTCTGAGTCGTCTGGCGGACTAGAGAGGGACTTCAGGCGGGTTGTTCCTCCTGACCCGAGCCTTCCGGTTCTCATGTTTCAGCTTCAGACGTTTCTCCTGCTTGCGTTTCTCCCGGTACCAGAGTTTCTCGCAGTACTCGTCCACGCCGCTCTGACTGTTGCTGCCCACCATCTGCAGGTCTTTGTAGCTCCTCAGAGGCCATGAGTTCCTGTGTGGCAGCAGAGGAGCGGCCTCAGACTGACCCAGGAACCCGGCGGCTCCTCCTCCGGCCGGGCCGGAACTCAGCAGGATCAGGAGGTCCGGCGGGTTGGGACTGAGGTTCTGCAGGTAGCGGGCCAGATGCAGGCTGCGGTTGGGGATGATGTGGACTTGGTACCGGCCCAGAACCTGGCTGTAGGAGTGGTCCTGACTGGTGCAGGTGTAGAGGCCGGCGTCGGTCAGCTCCAGGCGTTGAGCCAGCAACCCTCGCTTCGTGCTCAGGAAGCGGCCGTCATCACTGAGAGGGAGCTGAGAGGACCGGACCAGAGGAAGATGTTAGAGTCCAGCTCGTTCCAGATTCATGGTGTTTATTACTAACTAGGTGAGCTGGACAGGCGTCTCAAAGAGAACAGAAGTGTTGAAGGACTGACTACTGACTACTACCAGTTTTAAAGTCCCTCAACTGGCTCCCTGTAGCTCAGAGAATAAACTTTAAAATACTGTTAGTTTATAAATCACTGAACGGTTTAGCACCACAATACCTTAAAGATCTCCTAGTGCCGTACCCACCGTCTAGACGCCTCAGATCTAGACCAAACGAGGAGAAGCAGCATTGCAAGCACCACAAATTTAGAACAAACTTCCAGAAAACTGTAAAACAGCTGAAACACTGAGTGTCTTTAAATCTCAAATTAAAACCATGCTGTTTACAGTTGCTTATGGATAAACTGAATGTTTTTATTTTTACTTTTAGTAATGTTTTTATCTTTTTAAATCTTTTTCAAACTCTTTAAATCTTTTTCACTTTGAAATGCCTTGCTGCTGAAATGTGCTATACAAATAACATTTGATTGATTGATTGATTGATTGATTGATTGATTGATTGATTGATTGATTGATTGATTGATTGATTGATGCCAAGGGGACAATATACCAAAGACTAGTGGTGCGTTCAAACCAAACATGTTATGCGTCCGACGCTTCAAGTTCAACATGTCTGCACTTTAAATGCAGACGCTAGACATTTTGCTCTACACTTAACCTTTTGCACATTCAAAGTCTACGTTGAGGACGCGCCATATTAAGACGCCATATCATCAGTGGCAACTTGCTCTTGATTCACCATATTCCAAATTATTAAATAACCTGTCAGCGGAGACTGATCATGAATTTATTTTGGATATTTTAAAACGGCTTTTATTGAATTTCTAAACCACTAAACTACAATCCTTCATTTTAAGCTTTGGATCATTATGGCAACATCATTTGATGTTAGAGGAAATCATCTGCAGAAAAAGCGGCTCATCAAACCAGAGCTAACGTGTTGGAGGCGCCGTGGTGGAAGCAGGTGAACGTGTGTCAAAGGTCAGACTTGAGGTGTTGAACTACAGACCTGACTGACGTCCTGCTGGCTCTCTGACCGCTGCACCGTCCAGTGGAGCTCAGCCTGCAGCGACCGAGCAACGCACTCCAGGAACGTGGAGTTTCCCTCGACCCCATACAACAACTTCACCTCCACCGAGTCGGAGTCTGACGGAAAAACAGCAAATGAGACGCAGAACATGAACTGTGTTCATCTGAACACATTACCGGAAACCCTACAGGAGTTTTAGATGGACAAAAAAGAAAATATTTTCCACTTAAATTAAATTCAGTTCAGTTTATTCCCATTGTGCCAATTCAAAATAAATGTCATCTCAAGGCAAATTACTAAAGAAATCATTTAAAATCAATCATATATACATTTCAGCTGATCCTAGTTATCAAACAGTACAGTCAATTTATTTAAAGTAATTTAAAAAGTTTCTATCTAAGATGAGGTAGAAAATTGCTTGCATTGTGTTGTTGAATTTACAGCAATGCCTCATACTGAGCATGCATGTAGCGACAGTGGAGAGGAAAACACACTTTTAACAGGAAGAAACCTCCAACACAATGGTGTAAAAGCGACCATCTGCCAGGTCCGACTGGAGGTTTGAGAAGACAGCAGAATGCACAAAAAGAAACAAGAGAACTGATTTTGATGTTCATGAAAGTAAAAATGAAGAGGGAGAATGATTTGATTAGGAAATAGCAGAATTATCTCAGGCATCGCCCTCAATCAGTAGTTACATCAACCAGACAAGATGTAACAACTATAGAGGGGAAAACACTAAAACAAAAACTGTTGAAATAACCGCAAAAGCAGAAACGAACTGATGCATCAGAAAAAGCTGATATACTGACCGAAGTCAAGTTCTCATGATTTACCATCTTACAACTTTTAATAGACCAGGGGAAACATCTGGCAAACCTGGCCTTCAACATCTGGAGCAACATGAAGGACATGGGGACCTACACTCCTCTGGTTCTGGACCCAAACACTGCTGGTTCAGAACTGTCTAAAGACCTGACCAGTTTGACCACTAACAGCTGCTTCCTACTAATCCAGACAGATTTGATTACTTTTGTTCTGTTCTGAGCATTGAGGGTTTTAACTCAAGGAACTAGGGCTGTGTAATAATATCGATTTTGCGATATATATCGATATTTTCTTCCCTTCCTAGAAAAAAATCGATATTCATCTGCAAGTATCGTAACATCCAACTGTCACCTTGTTCCCTCACTGCTTGCTTCACCAGGTCATCAGGCTTAG
>CAEGAF010004474.1:0-40240 GCA_903067075.1 Micropoecilia bifurca
CACACACACACACACACACACACACACACACACACACACACACACACACACACACACACACACACACCCTCTCTCTCTCTGCTATCTGTCTTGTTATGATCAATGCTCTGAACAAAGACATCCTCCCTCCCTGCTTGCCTCCCCCCTCGCCAGCCGCCTCACCCGTCCTCTCCGCCTCCACTCTGTGTGTCTGCCTGCATGCACAACTCTCTCAAAGAACATAATCCCTCAACAAAATGGAAACACAAAGGAAACTTGAGCTCAATCCTATAAACGCACGGACACAGCACACAATGCCTCCTCCCACCCGTCCCCCCGCCTCAAACTGCCTCCCCAACAGCCATAAATGCCCCGTGGCTCAGATCAGGATTTATCAGGATTCTTCTCCTCCTCCTACATCCATCCATCCATCCATCCATCCATCCATCCATCCATCCATCCATCCTGGTTTAGTTTCTCCTGCCTCGGCTGTAAATGTCCCATCGTCTCTCGTTCCTCCACACAGTGACTAAGAGTGATGAGAATCTCTTGTTTAGAAACAAAACGTCATCGTTGCTGCGTTAAAGTTAAAGGTGAGTCTAGATACTTTAATACGGAGAGGAATTAGAGCCACGATAAAATGAAATGAGCAAAATAAGAGAATAAAGTCATAATTTTATGAAAACAATAATCGTATGGTTACGTGAATAAAGTCAAAATGACCCGAGAAGCCATAATATTTCTAGAACAAAATCATGTGAATGTGAATGAAGTCAAAAATAATATATTACAAAAATAATGGTAATCTTATAATAATACTCTTATTATAAGATTATTATAAGATCACCATTATTTTTGATCACCACAATAGTACCACAAAATAGCACAATAAATAAGTCCATGTCACCCACTCCTACACCAAACAAAGTTTTTTTCACAATCCAGATAAATATAGTGTTTTATTTTATTTTATCTGGTGCATTTCCCCTCCCCAACCTGTTGCAGTGCCGCCCTGGGCCACTGCCCATATCAAAAATATGTTTTGGGATCATTGCATCATTACTTTTCCCTTTATCTTGTATTATTTATTTTCTGGGACTCTGGGAATGCACTTTCTTTAAATGCCCGCAAATAGTCAGTTTACTTTCAGTTTCAAGCATCTGGCATCCTGAGGTGAGTCAATTAAACCATACTGGGTCACTGATTTGTGGAAGTTGCAGTGTTGATGGGAAAACTTTTCAACATTTTTTCTCAAATTATGAATAGTTTCAAATCAGGAGTAAAGCAAGAGGAATATTTCCACAGGTGACACAAACCAAGAGGCAGATGTGACATGAGCTTTAGTTTTCCAGAAAAAAGGTAAAGCGGTAATAACAGGGATGTTGTTGTGTTTTCTTCATGAAGGCAAACAGAGAAGAGAAATGTTCTTTTCCAGCAGTTTGAGTTGAGAGATGCCGTTTTCTATTTTTACTCTGCAGAAATAAACAGTTTATTTCCTCGTCTGACAGTTCGTATCTAATTAAACTGAGTGCAAACTTTCACACGTGAAAATTTATAATTTCTAAAAGTGGATATGTTCATTTAGAAAGCTTGTCCAGACTCTACTGCTCTTCATCACACATCAACCTCCCATCAAAACCATAAGAAAAAATGGAGAATTTAAACATTTCGGTTTGCTTGTTTGGAGCTTGTTGATTTTCTTTTAATCAATTAATCAACTTCAGAGGTAAATAAAATCTGCTCTTGTTTGCACTGGGTGTTCTGGTAATGTTCTTTACTTTTAGTTTTCACCTGAAACAAATATCAGTGTGTTTGAACGATTCATCTTTTAGCTGCTCCTGCAGACTAGCAGCAGCAGCAGTTAGCAAACACATGATAAAACTGTGCGTCTGCTGAGGTCGGTTGTAAACGGCACAATGGAGGAGGAGCTTCTTAAAGAGACAGACACCCAATTTCAAGACATCAAATTGCAAAGTCAAATTACTTTGAAGTTATGTTTGATATATGCAGCATTTTTACAAAAACTGAATGTAGTGGTTACCTAATTGAATTATGTGCCTTGAAAATACATAATACCGCTTGTTTGATCATCTTTAAAGCAATACAGATGTTAAAAAAAGGATGAGAATTTAAAAGCTGTTAAAGATCTGGTAAAGTTTACAACTTTTTCCTCGTTAGCTGTCCTGACTGGATTTGTCCTGACCTGGTCTTCACCAAAAGTTACAGTAAAACTCACACACTACAATTACATGACTTTTTGTTAAGAGGATGTAATTTTATTAATCAGATTTTCAAGGAGAATCCTCTAAGAGAAAAACCTTGTGATGACTCAGCAAGAAAATATTTTAGAAGTTCATGTGGCAATACCAACTTTGTTCAGTTTAGAAAATATTAAATATTAAAAACTGAGTTTACTCAGATGGATCTTTACTGTATGATCGGTACTTCACTATACTTCAATCTATCAAACTTTAGAAACTATAACGTTTCTGGTATTTCTACAGCATTTTATCCAAAACTCTGAAACCTGATTTCTTTTATTTGAACAAATTTTAAGATGCTAAGCTTTTTTAAAACTGTATTTATGAAAGTAAAAGTTGAACTGGTTTTATTAACTGTTTAAGAGGGAGAATTAAAATGCGAGAGCAAATGACTGCAGTTCTTCAGGTTGTTTTGTACAGATTTGAGTATATTTTAAATTTTTGGTTAGTTGGTAAATAGTTGCTTAAAAGTTTTACCCAAAATAAAAGGTTTAATAAAAGGTTATTCAGCTTCATTTTCCCCCTGGAGTTGGACATGTTTCTCTTTTACGTCTCAAACGAAAAGCTCTGATAAATAAAACATATGCTGAACGACGGCACGCTCAAACTAAAGGAGTCAAAACTTTGCTTTATAGTTTAACAAAAATTAAAGAATCACTATTCAAATATTTTTAATCATCAAAGAGATTTTGGGATTTCCACTGGTTTTTTAAACTTTCTTACCCAGTAAAATGTTTTCTTTGTATTTATCGGCCAATATACCTTCTGGGATAACCCCGTTTTTTCTTTCATTCTTTTTGTTTTTTTGGTGTTTTGCGTAAAACCTCAGTCGAGTAATGTGACCAGATTAAATCGATTTGAAGCCATAAGCTGTCATATCTAGACGGGGGAGCCTCTGAAGTGTGATAGCTGTAATTTTATTGTTTGACGAAGCAACAATGGGTGAAAAAATATGCTGACTTTGTATTTTATGCTGTTTTTGAGGCGGCGCTCGGCAACCTTTTGTGGTATCGCACGTTAAGGCACATCCTGACTGGTGCAGAGCTGATGCGGCTTGCAGACGCTCAGGCCATCAGCGCTGACTAATCAAAGCAGATTAGGCTCATCGGCGTCGTCCTATTAGCTTTTTGGTTTTACAAGAAAGCCGGAAACATTTACAGGAACCCCAAGCTGTTGGTTCGAAACATGTCAGCGAGTGATGTTATTACTCTGAAAATCACCCGACTTCCTCGTTTGATCCTGTTTGGCCACAAGAGGACTTTTTTTTTTTTCAAGTGTGTGAACTTAAAGATGTTGCTCTGAGTCTTTGCACAGGGCAAAGCAGCAAACTCAGGAACCACTTATCAGTTCATTTTAGTTTGACCTCACTACGCTAATCTTGCATTTGCAAACTCCCCGCGGCTTTAATTTGATTATACTTCATCGCATGCGGTGAATAAGTGAACTGAAGATGGCTTGTGGCTTCGCTAATGTAGGTCACCAACAAGTTTCCACGATAGTTTAAACCGTTGTGCACTCGTTTATTTTCTGTGCAGCTCCAGCAAAACCGATCCCCGGTGTTTGCTCAGTGGATCGGTAAAGCTGGAGGTCAAAGGGCAACCTGAGCTGCTGCTGCTACTGCTGCTGCTGGGGTTCGTGTGAATGTGGGTTCCTCTCTCCGCCCCCGTCTTCTCCTTCGGCTCCGTTCTTTGGGAAGGTGAGGCAAGCTGCCCCCCCCCCCCCCCCCCCTCCCATCCTTCTCTTCCCCCAAACCTGCTGATTAAATCAAACCTACGCGGGGCAAAAGCGAGATAGCGCAGACAAAGTAGGCCGCCTTCGCTCGCTGTCACAGGAAGAGGAAGTGCCCTGGTGTGCCTTCACCTGTGCCTCGCCGGCGCCGGCGCTACAACACGCTGCACAGCTGGAGACGAGACGGCGGGCGCGTTGGATCACAGAGCAGAGACGTACGCGCGTCTTCCTGCGTCTGTCGCCGCGTTGAGTGACTGACCGTCTGAGGCCTGACAACAAAAGACGAGCAGAAACGGAGAAAAAAAAAAAAAAAAGGTTTTCATGCACCTCGTTAATCCAAATAACCCACATTTGATTCCCTAAAAAAAGAGATTTGTTTGAATTTTGTTCACACATGTCTCTAAACCCAAATGAATTTGGACATTTAGCCACCAAAGTGAAGGAAAGAAAACAGCTTTGGGTTATTTTATATATTTTCCCCACATTTATCTTGCCAATTCCCTCAAACATCAGAGGTGTGGAATGGCGAGTCCTTCGCTATAAATTCTATAAATGTCTGGTCTCTTTTCATGGATTACCGTCATTTGCCATCCACTATTGTAAGCGCCTGCCAGGCTGGCTTGGCATTTCTGGGCCCGTGTTTCCAACCTTGATACATTTGCCAAATGAATATTTGAAGCCGTAATTAAATTTATCCCACCTCTACACCTTCTGTAAGATGGCCACCTTGCACATTCCTCACTAGAAATATTTCAGCTATTTTCTAACGTGTGTCTAAAAGGAAAAATGGAGCGTTTTGACATTTTAATGATTTGAAAATGAGTTGGGTTTTTTTGTGTCAGAAATAAATCTGATTTTAGGACACTTGAAAATGGCCCTTCTTGGATATTCAGACATAAATACTCTTGAGAGGGGCTTTTAGATCCCCCCTCTGGCTTCAAGCAGAAACTCCATAAAATGTCAGTAAATATTCCAAAGATTTTGGCATTTAAAACGATGCCAGGATCGAAAGCATTAAGCTGCTTTTGACAGACAAGTTACCGTTTCAAATAACGAAGAGAAGGCGTTTAAAATCAGCATTAACGTGGTTTAAAAAACCTGCTCCCAGAAAAACATCTGCGGAAACCTCAATGTTTCTCACCTTTAAAACCAGAACTTTCACAATTTATAAACAAAAATGCACAGAATACAAAGATGTGTTAAGAAGTTTACACTCAACCGGGTATGAATGAGTACAATTTTAAGCTTTTATGCAAAAACTAAAAATATTACCAAGTATTTTTTTGTTTAGTTCATAGTTCAAATATCTTAATCCACTTGAAATAGGACAAAACTAACTTGCAATTTCTGCTACTAACTTAATGCAAAGTTGATACTTTTAATCAGAAGATTGATGCAATAGTTCAAAACCACAAAATATTGCCAAGTGTTTTGGTTTTGTTTCTAGTACAAATATCTTCTTGCACTTGAAATAACACAAAACTAACTTGCAACTAACTTTCCAGCAACATATACAAGCTTATTTTATGTCAATAATTCCTTAATTTGCATTAAAAATAAAAGTACTCCACTAGCAGATTGTTTAGCATATAAAACTTATTTTTATGTATATTTTAGATCAATGTCCAGTTGTTAAGCCAGACTGTGTTCAAGAGTTAACCATCTGCGGATTAAAAAACCAAACCAGAAGCTTTTAACTTTTGGAAATCACCAGCATCTCTGTCCACAGTGAAGACAGTTTTACAAAAGTGCTGTCACAAAACAAACCTGACTAAAATGTACAGCTGTTTATGAAAACAAACCAACATTTTATAGTCAGAAAGGACAACAATCGAGGTCCTGTCACAGATCCGGAGCTAGAATGTGTTTGGGATTTGAAAATTGCAACATTTGTTACATTTTCAGCTGCTGCTGTTCGCTTTCACACCGCAATGTCAAATAAACCAAACGCTTTGAAAAACCTGTTCCCCTCCTCGCCTGTGGTGGCGCTGCACCAAAGACTACTGATAGAAATGACTACAAAGCCTCAGAAGAAGACATGAGCGCAGCTTCCTTCTTCACAAAATGTAAACAAAAGTGGAACGTCGTCGGATTTTAGCGGTTGTAGGATTTCTGTTTTGTCTTCGGTGAAAGACCACGAGTCATTTCTCCTGTTAGCATTAGACTCTCGTGTTTGTTTGGTTTTACCCAGAATGCCCTGCGCTTTAGTCTACTTCCTGCTTTTGCCGTTCACATTCAAACTGCACCAGAGTTCACCTAAATCGACCTGAGACCGAGGTTTGTAGGTGGACCAGAGTTCACGTTTTTGGTTCACACCACCTGTGATGGCCAAATCACAGGTGAATTTATCTTTCATTCAAACACAACACTAATAAAACATTTATTACTTAATTTGTATACATTTGTTCTATATGTTAGCGTGAACATTTAGTTAACGTATGTATTTATATCAACTTAAAAGTTTATTAATTTGCTTGCATAATGTTAACTTTGTTTTCTTTTGCCGGTACTTACCTGCTTTGTAGACAAAAGATGGAGGCCTCAGCAGCATAAATGCTGATTGGACTGAACCACTAGTTCCTGCTGGCAGGGGAAATTTGTAGTTTCTTTGATTAGATAAGTTTTGTGTTTAAGTAAATATTAGTATTTAAACTTTAAAATTTTTTGATTTTCATTTTGTGAGTCTTTAGTTTAGCCAAGCTTAGCTGTACTGTTATTTGTTTTGTGTTTGTAATTTTATTCTGTTTATTTACCCCTATTGTGTCTTAATTGGTCTGATCAGCCAGTATATAAACCCCTGTGTGTCATTTCTTTGTTAGGTCAGTTATGTTTGTTTGTGCAGCCAGTTTGTTTACATTTTTGCCTGAGTTCAGTTTTGTTTCTTTGACCTCTTTTATGAGCTCATTTTATCTTTTTGTCATTTTATAATGTGGGTTAAAATAAAAAACCCTATTTTTCTAATTAATATCTGTGACTCCTCCTGTTTTTAACTCGGTCCATCACACCACCACAAAAACAAATCGGACTTTCTAGGCAACTGGAATTCGATTTAAGCAGACTAAACAGGGCCGGTGTGAATGCAAATCAGCATTAACGTGGAAGACAATGGATGCATGCAAAAGACAATGATTAAGTTATCTGACAAGATGAGTGTGTACACAAGTCAAAGAAAGCTAGATGTATAAAACCTGGTGGCAACTGGCAGTTTTTCACAATGCAGTGACTCAAAATGATCATCAGGACTAAAAACTTCAGCCAACATTTACTTCAGTTCTGCTGATTGAGACAAAGTATGTTTAAAATGGGTCAGTTTCAGGAAACAAATGAATTTAAATGGGCATCAAGAACTTTTCTGAGAACAAAAATACAGCCTGCAACTCACTGAAAGTTTCTGTTTGACTACAAAAAAATCTGCTAGAGGTGAAAATAATTAACCCTGCGGGTGTTCATATGTGAGAGTTTGAACACTTAATCTTGATCGTGTTTAAAGCGAAATCCAAAGTTTCTGCTCCCTTTCCATGTTTTAAATGTTCGATCAAGTTGCTTGTTGAACACAGTTTCCAGCGTACAAAATTAAATCAGCGTACTTTTAATGCAAAGTTGACACTTTTAATGTAACTTTGCATTGAAAATGTGATTATTTACCAAATGACACTTCATGACAAACATTCATAAAAACTCCTTAATGTTTATGACAACATCATACCAGTCTTATTCACACCCCTTCAACTAAAATATCACCCAAAATTTTTAGATTTGTAATATATAAACACATATTTTTTATAGTTTTCTGTGTATCTATGTATTTTTAGACACATAGTGACTCATGCGTAAGTGATGTTGAGGTTTATGCCCATTTAAAGCAGGTCCAGAGTCCTTTATTTCCAGAAAAAGAGCTGATTCTTTTCGCCGGCGCCGCTGCTGCTGCCCTCCCTCTGAAGCCTCTTAGTTACACTTTGAAGGAGCCCACTCCTGATAATTAAAATCCCAGAGACTCCCAATGATTACCGGCGGTTTGCCTGCACTTTTGAGTTGCACTTGTGGTGACATAATTCATTAGTGTTTGTACAAAGAAGTGATTTAGAGTCTTTAAAGTGCTCCTCCATGCAGAATAACTATTAAAGCAGCCATATGCACGTACACTCTGAGCGTTAAACGGTTTGTTGAAGTCAGTCAGGGTACAAGAGATGATAAACATAAATTATGACTAATACACTGCACCAGTGGCTTTTTGAGGAGGAGGAAAAAAACACTGACATAGGGAAGGCACTTTGGATTTGCGCCCCCTCCTCCGTCTGTGTTTGCTGAAGCGAGGATGTAGGAAGCCCAACACAAATGGCGCGGGCATCACCTTGAATATTCAGATGGGGAAGCTAATTGTTTCTGCCTGGATACACCGTTGTCATTACCTGGCTTCACTTCTGAGCTCCCTGAAGGCGATGCAGATTGCCTTTTGTCTTTATTCACCTCCATTAAAAAGTTTCGGAGCGCACAACGAGACTTAACCATCCCGACAAATGTTATTTCTTCTGCTCCAACAACCTGCGGTTCGCGTGCAAAGTGCAAACCAGTCTGCAGTTTTTCTGACAAACACCAGCAGCGAGGAGAAGGTGATTTTTACCACGCAGCAGCTGGTGCAAATGATCAAATTTTCAGCCACATTTACACCACTGTTGTCACTTTGGGGAGGCTCTGTTTCCTGTCTTTTATCACACATTAGATTAAATTAATTCCTGCTTTCATTTTAGTGAAGTTGCAGCTTTTATTCTTCTGAAAGTGGAATATTTCACTTCTTGGAGAGCTTGGATGAATTTATATCTGTCAGAAATGATCACAGTTGAATTTTTTTCTAACTCTGCAGCTGCAGAGTCAGATAATAATCAGAATATTGCAACAAAATAAAATTTTGCCCATTTTTGTCTTGTAACACTTGAAATAAGACAAAACTAACTTACAAGTAACTTTTCAGTAATATGAGGGAACTTGTTTTAAGTCAATTACTCCTAAATATTGAAGTAAAAGTACTAGTTACATTGGCAGATTATTTCACTTCTAAAACTAATATTTTATAATCTATTTTAAGGAATTAATTACTCAAAATACATTCATTTTCACCAGTTAATGATGCATTCAACATCTTAAATTTAACTACACTGCAAAAATACAAAATCTTACTAACTATATTTGTCTAGGTTTTATCGCAAAAGTCTTATTATGCTTGAAATAAGACAAAATTAACTTACAAGTAACTTTTGAAGACGATATCAGAGCTTGTTTTAAGTAAATAATTTCTTAGAAGTGATTAAAAAGTCCTAGATTATTTCACTTATAGCAAGACATTTTCCCCATTTTATAAGTGAATTAATCTGACAGAATACTTTTTCATCAATACTGAGAAATTATTTACGAAACTCAAGCTAGAAACTCAACTAGACAAATGTATACTTGGTCAAATTTTGTATTTCTAAATGTAACTATATTTATGTTGAATACATCAATAACAGCTCAAAATTAATGTTTTAAGTTGAATTAATAAAAAAAAGTACTCGTTCCACTTATTTCAAATATAACATGGGAAAAATGTCCTGATATAAGTGAAATAATCTGCCAGTGGAACTAAAACTGTTTGATGAATTTTAAGAAGTTATTGCTGCAATGTAATCTGTCTTATTTCAAGATATTTGCTCTAGACAGTGAAATAATTATGAGCTGCAGCTTTTCATATTTAACAGAGGCCAATTGTGCTTAATTATTTATTCTCTTTGTCGCTGCTCTTGACCTTTCTTCCGCCTCTTTTCCCTCCCGTTTGCGAGAAATATGACGGCCTCCCGTCGCATTCATCACTTTGTTTCCCCTTTTTGTTCCGTGTTTTTCAAGGAAACCGCAGGACTTATTAGCAGCTTAGCATGGAGAGGCCTGTAAGTAGCTCTCGGGGTGTAAGCCTCCCTCCCGAGTCAAGGCCAGCATCGCTCCCCACCTCCGTTTCACTCAGAATGTTCACCTCAGCAGGGACACGCTGTGATCCCTCACTTCTCCATGCTAAATAATCATTTTCATTCTTACATTCTGGTTTTCCATTCAGGCAAATCCACTTCCCTGAGAAAAAAAAGGAAAAAAAGCAACAAAAACTCCCTGAAAATATTAACATGCTGTTAGACAATAGTCCTCGGAAAGGATGAATCAGCAGATGATTCTCAATTCCTTACACACAACAGGGGATTGTATTTAGGCGGCTAAATGTGTGTGTGTGTGTGTTGGAGTGGGTGAAGGGGAGCTTCTAGCAGCAAAAAAAAAAATCCCAAACCCAGAGCTGTGTGATCTGTGGGAAAGCCAAAGCGCGAATGCAGAGCACCGCGCCCGAGTCTCCAGACGGCCTGATTTGGGAACGCCGTGAAATCCGTGGCACCTCTCCTGGCTTCCTGGCTGAACGGCTGCCATATCTTGTGATGGACTGAGGCAGGAGAGAGCGAAGCAGCCAGGGATGAATACGGCTTAATCTTTACCCAGACCACATGTGTGTGCATGATAACATGGTTGCTTTCTTCCTGCGCAGGGTTATTCTCCGCCAGCTGCCAGGTTAGCTGCCGCGCACAGCCGTGTTTCGCTGCGATATTTGCCCGCTGTAAAAGGAAGTATTGCACCTAAGGTGGGGGCTAATGCATGTTTTTGGAATTGGTGGTAATTCCTGACACATTTCGAGAGACAGATAGGGTGTCTTATAGCAAATGACAATATATGTAAAGACACCTAACTCCCCCCATCCTCCTCTTTTAGTTCCTAATATTTTATTTGTGAGGAGCCTCATTGCATCGGAGATGAAGGTTATTTTTATATTTAAATGGCAGCATTGTGATCAAAAGCAGCAACACATGGAAATACCTAAAAAGGCACAACTAATGTGGGACTCTGGGAAAACGCTGCTGAGGAAACATCACGCTCACTTCTTAATTTAGATCCAAATATCTGTGCTGAATGTGCAGTGATTTTGATGAACTTACAGAAAACAAAGCAAATTAAACCAGCTTTATCCTCACTGATATGAAGATATTTTTATCTGTGCTTATGCTGCAAGCAGCTGCTCTTCATCCATACGTTTTTATTTTTTTATGCACTCAAAGCAGCTTGGTGTAAAATCTCTCTCTCTCTCTCTCGTGTAAACTTCCTCCTCCTCCTTCTCCTCCACTCATCTGGCCGGCTGCACAAAGCCCATTTATTATGATTGCATTATCATAAATGATTTTATAACATCTGCTTGTCGATAATTATCGCACAAATCCCGCGCCCCCTGACCTGTGCTCTGGATGAACCCCAGGTGTAAGGCAGACTCGGGCTAATGAGTGGCTCCGCGACGCCACATTGTCCTCACATCAGTGCACATGAGCACTTCTGTCGCGCTCCCTGATATTAGCCTGAAAACTGAGGGAAAACGCATTAATGAAAACTGCAGCGTTGAATAAAATTACGGCTGCAAGGAAATGAGCATGAGATTTTGTGGGATTGTTTTGCTGTGAAGTTCTCAGTTACGCCTTAAAGTTTGTTTCAGTTCTCTCTGGGTATCTGGTTTCCTTTTATAGTGAGTATAAGAGGTTAGCTGAAAACACGACTGTTAGGTTAACTTGTTTTTCTAAATTCATTTTGAAAGACAACAAAAAGTGAAACATTTATTTGGAAGAACATAAGCAACATGTAACACCTTTTTGGAGCTTGACATATTATTCAAAATTCACTTTTTGTACATTCTTATTCTTCCATTTGGGTCTCTACTGCTTCTAAAAACAGCCCAAAAAGCTTAGAAACACCAGCCAAATTGTTTTTGGCAATAAGTTAATGTTTTGGGTTTTTTTGGTGCCTGCAGAATGAAATATTTCAAAAACTTCTGGAATGCAATGTCAAAAATAAGCAGCACCCTCACCTAGCAACCCCAGTGAAGCTCACCACGTTACCTAGCAACCCCAGAATTCCACCCTGTCACCTAGCAACCCAAGAGGAGCTCCAGCACATTACCTAGCAACCCCAGAATTCCGCCCTGTCACCTAGCAACCCAAGTGGAGCTCCAGCACGTTTGGTTGGCTCATTTACGTTCTGAACAACGGCTGCTGGAAAGCACAAGGTTTTTTTATGGAGAAGCCACTTGGTGCATTCTCGCTGGTTGTGCAGGCGGCTCTACTTCTACTTTTCAAAGATCTACGCGTCAGTTTGCAGCGATTTATACAGTAGGTGGTGAAAAGGCTCTGGTTTTCACATGGATGACACACATGAAACAAGATGACTTAAAATGCTTCTTTTGAAATGTATTTTTTGGGTGACAACAGACGTATGTTGACGTCTTTCATACTTTGATTCTCATATGTACTTACTTAAGTACATACAATTAAGTACAAATTAATTAATTTGTCTATTGATATAATATCTGCAAACCATGCATCAAGACATCCTTTCAAAAAATAGGAAGTTATGATTATTTTTGAGCTGTTTTTTTTAATTTATCCATAGTTTTTATTCCATAGTTAGCTTCTATGGAAGACCATTTCTGCCATGAAAAAAAAAACTAAACAGGAAGTCATAATTTCAACTTTCAAAGTCATAATTTCGACTTTCACAGTCATAATTATGACTGTGAAAGTCAAAATTATGACTGTGAAAGTCGAAATTATGTCTTTGAAAGTCAAAATTGTCGAAATTATGACTTTCAAAGTCGAAATTATGACTTCCTGTTTAGCTTTTTTTCATGGTGGAAATGGGCTTCCATAAGCTGCACAGTTGGTAGCTGTTGCATATTTATGCATTTTTTTTGTCTTTTTTGTTTGGAATAAGTAAACACAATTACATTTCGATTCTTAGATGAAAACAGTTTTTTGCTTTTTCCACGTGTAAAGCCGATCGACCAGATAACACTTTGGTGTGAACGTTCAGCGACCCGCATGCGCAGAAGAAACGAACGTTGACGTCACGTAGCAGCGCACCGTTTCCAGAAGTGATAATGGAGGAAGCCGTTCATGGATCGATTTTAAAGTTTGTTCAGCAACGGGAGCCGACAGTTTCGTCCCAAGATCATAACATGACTACGAAAGTTTAAACAGGAAGGAGAAAAGAAAAGAAAGACGAAAGAAAGCTAGTAGAAGTGCCTTTTTGTGGATCATTGACTGCATCTTCTGTCTGTAAGTCTGTTTAATGTGTAGTCAAGAGTGTGATGCGCTGCGGTGACAGATTTATTTCATAGGTTCATAATAATTTGAAGTCATTATTTACGTTCTAATTTGCCATGTGTGGCTTCTGCTGGTACAAAAATGATGAATATCTAGCATTAATGACGTGAAAGTCAGATAAAATGAGACTGTTCAGACTCATAACCAGTGGTGGGATGTAACGAAGTACAAGTACGTGTATCTGTACTTTACTTAAGTAGATTTAATAATGGGTACTTTCTACTTTTACTCCACTACATTTCACAGTAGGTATCTGTACTTTCTACTTCACTACATTTCTACAAAACTGTCGCGTTACATCCAAGTTGCATTGAGCTTTTTTTCGTTAAAATGTGAAGTTCAGGGACTTAAGATGGCGCCATAGAAATAACGTGACTTATGTGTCTGTGTCACCCATCACGGAGCTCCAGACATGCGCAGTGGTTTCCTCTTAGCGGGAGAAGATGTCTGTCTAATCCTCAGTAATATAATAGTGATGCATAAATCATAGATATGGCGACATGTAAAACCAGCAGCGCTTCGCTTTCACAGACGGTGGAGCTTCGTCCAACTTTTAGCGTCACTTGGAAGGAAAGATTAAAGAAAGGTAAGATCTGTGGACGGGATGCTAGCTAAGCTAAGCTAGCTGTACTGACACACGTGTTGCATCTGTGAAAACTTGTGTTGAATTATTGTGTGGAGGTTTTGACTGAGGTGTCACATATATGGGACAACGCTGTGACCAAAGTGCATCATTCAGGAACGATCTGATTCTTCTGGACGGATCTTTACTGATTACATGTATTTCAGCACTAAGTATTTAATATCTACGTGTTTTATGGGAATGTGGATCTTTCAGATCAATTTGAGAAGCAATTTTGATAGGTAAATCTTAATTTTTTGTGTGTCACGTAGCGTGGGATGCTGGTCTTGACTTGGTCTCAGGTTGATGGTCTTGACTAAAACTCTGCTACTGGCTCCTCGGTTCCATGTCCCCAACCCACCTTCTGTCCGTCCCCTTTCTGTTGGATTTCTTTAAAAATAAAAGCCACTAGTGGCAAAAAAAAGTGAAGTTCATGCTGTTATGACAAGAGACGAGATGTTTTCCTCCCTGAAATTATGATTCATAGAATCACATATCTAAGTCTAAACTATGTCAGTGAGAGTAAACATAATATATATATTTATCTGTGGCATTGTTCATTAAAATGGCACATTTCTAATGTATTAAAATTAAATATGATCAGTTCACTTAATGATATCGTATTGGGGATAGGTAATGCATTCAGCAAGTACTTTTAATTTTAATAAGTATTTTTAAAAGCCAGTACTTTTTTACTTTTACTAAAGTACAAATGTTAATGTTTTACTTTTACTTGAGTACATTTTTGTCTGTGTATTTGTACTTTTACTTAAGTACATTTTTTGAGTACTTTCTCCACCACTGCTCAAAACAATCGGATAGTATGCGTGTTATAATTGGAAATGGCACAGGTCTGATTTTTTGGGGGAATGGGACAGTTCAGATGAAAAATAAAATCGGGTTTGGGTCGCATTTTCTGTCCAAAGAGGCAGGAGTTTCTCAAATTATTGTCTCCCATAATTACAACATCATTTTAGATCCATTTTCAGATTTCGGCAGAGAACATCTGATCTTAAAAAACTAATAATACAAAATGTGCAACAATAAAAATAACTCCCAGTGCTTCAGTTGCACAGGTCCACGTTACAAACCTTAACTACTCAAGTGTTTGAAGCCTCTGAAGTGCTTCACTTTCTCCACAAGTGTGTTTTTCTCTCGGAACACCTGCATTGTTCCAATGCAGACACAAGAGCAAGGTCAGACTCACCCTAATTGAAAAGTTAATTAACTTTTTGAAGGCATCAGCTGTCATTCCTACACGTCAGACTCTACTTGAGCTCCCCTGAGACCAACTTCATATCAGGCTTGACGGCTGGGAACCTTCGCTGGGCTACGAGGGAACATTTGGTCATTGAAGGTACCATTGATAGAGTATTGTTTAATTAAAGTCAAATTAGGAGAACTGTATGCAGAATTTAAATTCTGTTGAAAACACAGTGCAACTTGCATAATCAAACTTTTCATTATCATGTTCTGCCTCCTGAGGTCTCTCCATGGTTTTGCTACACACAGTTAACTGGTAACATAAATTAGCAACAATATTTATAATTTACCGCATATTTATTTTTCCTTTTTACTCATTTCAATTTGCCTCTGTCGACTGGGTTTTAGACCAAGTAATAGGTCCAGTTCCGCATGTATTTATTTGATTGAAGTGATAAAATATGTTTAAAATAGTGTTGTCAATGCGATTAATCTCAAAGTTTTAACATGTTAATATTGCTAATAAAATATATTTAATCTGTCAGTTGGGTCCTAAACAAGTTTGATTCTACTTATGTGTAATGGAGCAAGTTTCCCCTAATTGCTGTTTAGTACAGGAAGAATACATTACCTGCTTTCTGCTACAAAACATAACATCTCATAATCCTTCAAGAATCACCACTGCATGCAAATTATATTTCAAGCTTATAAAGTTAGGCTTAGTGATTAATTATGATTAATCACAGCGCTGGTATGATTGATTTTTTTTAATCAATTGACATCATTAGTGTAAAATTAAATGAACCTATAATTACTAAATGAACAGCTTGCAAAGAAAAAGAAGAAAATAGGTAAGTACCTATAATATCTCGTAAAAAGTGGAAATAATCCAATCTGTGACCCTGGTAACCTCATGATTTCTTAAATAAACCATATTAATATTCAATATTTAGATTTATTCAGGGCAAGCGTAGAAAATGATACAGACAGAAAATATATGTTTTTATGACTTTATTAAAGCAACAGTTTCTTTAGTAGTCAAATTCTAAAACACTGAAGTCAGACTTTGAGCTTGACTCTTTTGTCTAATTTTCATAAAAATATTGCAAAGGATATTATATTTTCTTACAGTAGCCTAAATTAGTAGGGAAATTACTTTGAATCCTGACTTATCAAAAAGTGTTATCTGTCCAAAATGATGGTCTTGAAAAGACAAAAACTGCTGACTACTAAAAGGTGAAATGAGAGTCGTGTTGCTATGAATAGTCAGTTCCTCATCTACAGTCAATGTGAAGTCAAATTAGATCATCAGGTGAGTCAAGCTAACAGCTAGAGGCAACATCTAAACCAACTCATTTACACACAGACACCATAACTATTTTTAGTCTCACAATTTGCATTCTTTCACAAAGTTTGGAGGATATTTTGGAGATCAAAATTATGCAGAGAGAAAACTGATAAAAAAAGAATATTTTAGCAGCCATAACGTAAGAAATGAAAACAACTTGCTGTAAATGCTAATAAAGTTTTCAGTTTCTTCTAGATAGAAATCACCCTGATTGCTCTGTACTGATGGAAAAACACATTAATCACTGCTAATATGGAACAGCTATGTTAGCTAAATGAAACCTGGAGTTGTAGGTATTATTAATTCGGTGCAGTGCACCATAAAACAACGCAGAAAAGCCGTTGACAAACAACTCAAAACCACTTTTTCCTCACCCTCTGTCGGCTACACTACATCCGTACATGCAGACTCGTTGCCGTAGCAACTGACAACGCCACTTTATGCTTCAGGATTCAACACCAAAATACACTTAAATATTTCCCACACAAAGAACAGAACATTCAATCCGTTACAGTTTTATGTCTTTATTCTTGATGTTTATCTGTGGTAGATTAGCAACACTGCTATTAGCTAACCTACCAAGGTGTGGTTGATTAGCTAATTTAAACACCTTATTTACTGATGATCTGTCAGAGTTGTTGTGTGTGTCGCCTTTTTTTCTCATTTTTTAGCTGAATCAAAACACACCAAATTCTACAACACATCTAAATGTCAAGTTTGTCAAAGTCAAGCTAGCACAACTGAGCTACTTCCATCTCCCTGGTTATTTTTTTTCTTAATTAAAAGTTTCCTGACCTTGTTATCTAGTTGTCATAGTGTTAACAAAGCACTGCCTCCCTTTTTCTTTCATATATCAGGCATACATTTAAGACTCAGAGCGTTATATTGATAGCTTGACAGCTAAAACCAACGCTAGTCATAGTTAGCAGGCAGCTTTTTGGCCTCCAACAGGGAGTGGGAGGTTTTTCCGTCACATTGCAAGGGACTCATACAAGTGAGTTTTCTGCACAATTAAAAAGTTAGTTTGTTATGTGGATCCCTAGTCGCTATTGTTGAAATAATAGCTGCTCCTCTTGGGGTCCACATCATAACACAAAATATTTATTACAAAAACAATTGCATACACTTAACATAATATTAGAAACAAAGCATATTAATTCATAAATGCATAATTATAACACTTAAATAAGTGTTATATTAGGAATTTTTGTTTTATTAGAAACATGAAACAAAAATAAGCATGGCTCTTTTAGAGTTAAAAAAGTATTAAGTTTATTTTTGACCCGTTTCAGTCCTAGTTTCACATACTCAAGCCGGGTTCAGGCCACTGCTGTGAAATAAAAACCGGCAGGCAGAGATTCCCACCTTTATCTTGCTGTCTCATTTTTAAGGTTATTCAAAGACAAATCCCTCCGTGTTGTTTCCAGGGGTCAGCGCAGGTTTAATTGATTCTCCTTCTCCTTCCGTCTCTTATTAGGGCCTCAGTGCCTCTCCATGGGAACAGCTAATTGGGCCTCCCCTGTGGCCACTTGGGAAAGCAGACAGACGTGGCGCGGTAGACACGTTTGCTGGTCCACAGGGACAACACTAGATAAGAGATTCACCACGACTGCGCAGCTCTGGATCATTTCTTCTGGGACGTCAGTCTTATGTTTCCCTGCTTCGCCATCTGGACTCCAGATTTACCCAAAAACAGATCAAGACCAAGGAGATGCTAACAACACGATTTCTAGACATTCCCCCCCCCCCCCCTTGTAGTTGTAAGGATCCGGTTATGTACTGGAGTTTTGGCTGCTTGAGAATTTCAAAATATTGTAAAGAAGCACAGATGTTTAATTTGAATTTCGATTAAAATCTTTTGCGACGAAAAGATAGAAGTGAACCTGTTAATCCGTTCACTATTCAGATCATCTGCAAGTTTTCTTTACATGAAATCAAGCAGATTTAACTAAAATCTAATTACATTCAATCATAACTAAGCTGGTCACAAAAAGCAGTTAATTAATAGCATGATAAAATTTGATAATTCATTAATATAGATGAAAAGTAGAGATGCTAACATCGGTATCAGCTGATATTTGTTCTTTTTTTAACATACTGGTATTGGTCCAATAAATAAAACCAGGCCAACATTTAGTTTGATCTTGTTTCCATCTGTTACTGTTTTTTTTTCTCCGAAGGTATCAGAACGGTGGTGAAATATATATAATATCAGTAAATATCATTAATATTAACATCGGATTTTGATATCAGCCCAAATTTTAATATCGGTGCATCCCTAATGAAAAGTGTTACTTCCACTGGATTACTGAACTTAAAGCAACATTTTCCCATATTGAAAATATTTGTGCAGGAATCTTTAATTATCATAAAACAAAGGAGACTTTTAGTTTCCAAAGTAAATCTTGGAGCATAACTATGAATCATTAAAGGAAAATATGTTACAATAGGAGAACTCCATGGGCTACACAACCACAATCAAATTTGACAAGGATGGAAACAGACAGAAACTGCTTGCTAAAGAAGCTGGTTGGAGTTCTTTTACAAGAATGCAAATAAAAGTTGAGTGGAAGGAAAAAACACAATAAAGTGTGCAAAGATTAGGCCTTACTGCAGCCTTAAGAGAACACAAATTTCTCCAGAACATGTTTGCATACTTAATTTTAGCATCTGGAAATACCTCATTAGAGCATTTTTTTTCTGATTGCCTCTTAAATTGTCTCTCACTCTTAATTGGTTTGTAAAGGTTTTTTTCCCATTAATATCAAGTTTTATTTTTATTTTATGTCTGTATTTTCTCTTTATTTTTCTTCACTTATCTACAATGTATTTTAATTGTTTTTAATATCTGTAGTTTTGATTTGTAGTTGTCAGCGTGTTGTAACTGGGTCTCTCTTGAAAAAGATTTTTAATCTCGGTGAGACATTTCTGACTAAGTAAAGGTTGCATAACAATAAAAGATTGTCCATATAGGAAATATTTTTCTCAAAGTAAAGCCACATTAAATATGAGTTCTGCTGAGTCAGATTCAAAGTACCTTTTGAAAATAACCCTAAAGCAGGTTTACACTGTAAAAACACCAAATCAGACAAAGTAATTTTGGTCTAGTTTCTCAGTGCAATTGAAATAATGCAAAACTAACTCATTGGTTACTTTACCATACAGGAGCTTGTTTTAAGTAAATAATTTCTTAATATCAATGAAAAAGTATGAGTTGAAATGGCAGATTATTTCCCTTAAAACATTTTTCCCATTTTATAAGTGAAATAATCTGCCTGGAAGTCATACTTTTTCATCAAAGTTAAGGAATTATTTACTTAAAACTATCTTGCTGAAAACTTGTAAATTAGTTTTGTCTTATTTCAAGTGTACTGAGA
This sequence comes from Micropoecilia bifurca, assembly GCA_903067075.1. NCBI lineage: Eukaryota > Metazoa > Chordata > Actinopteri > Cyprinodontiformes > Poeciliidae > Micropoecilia > Micropoecilia bifurca. Next base: position 19,725 of record CAEGAF010004474.1, read on the forward strand.
TATTTGTACTAGAAACAAATATCTCAGTACACTTGAAAATACTTTGTAAGATTTCATTCTGCAGTGTTAACCTGCTTATGGCCCACATTTCTTTATTAAACATGTTTTTTACTTTATTAATCTGATGCGATATTCCAACCTTAAATGTCATATTTTCATTAGCTGTTAATTGAAATTCAGAATTATTGGTAGTAATTAGTACTTTAGTACCAGGTAGTAATTAATGCGAAAGGAGCCCCATAGCTTTCTAGTGTGTCTTGCATCGTAAATTGAGTTGCTGAAATACATTTTTAGATGATATTCTAAAGTACTGATGCCAACATGCATTGATGCAAGGCGGACCGTAAAAGTATGACTGTAAAAGAGAAATGAGTGGGATGATTTAAATGTTGTTTGTATTGTGAACCTGGCAGACGCCCATGAAGGTGTGAAGAGCTTGTAGGTTTGTGCGACAATGTTGCGGTACCAGTTGTGGACTTGGTGTTGTAGTGCAAGTATGCACCACATGTAGCAAAGGAAGTGCACCAGTTTCAGCTGTGGACTGTAAATTTGTGTGTATGTTGGTACATTGCTTATGTTTGAGTTGCTGACCTTGATGTTTGTTACTCAGAAATGAAAAAACAACAACAAAAAACCAACAGACACGGCACACTTTCAGCTCTGTTCACACTTAGGCTTAACCACAAGAAGACGCAGTAGAAACTGCTCTTTATTCCATATCAAACTACTGTTTTGCATCCTGTATGTGCTCAATGTCGAAGCTGTTTCCTCGAATATGACATTTAAATCTGTGTAAGTAACATCTGAGTACCTGGAAGGCGGTGCAGGATTTTTGTCTTTTAGTCTCTGGTCAAACGGATTTTCATTTCACACTTTTTTTTCTTTCCTTTTGGGCAACATTGCGACACTGAGAGAAGAAAACGGTTTCATTTGCGCATCCTGAGATATTCTCACGCTTTGGTGAGGCTGAGGATGGATAAAATTTACAGTAACTTGAATAATAGCAAAACATTCACTCTATTATGACTCAACAAGTGCCCAGGGCTAAGGCTACGAGTCTCATTGTCTTTGTTGTGGCAAGTATTTTAATGAAATGCCCTAAATTTACCTGAAGCACTTTGTAACACTTTCTCAGTTTCGTTTCTTGTAAACCATCAAACGGAAATCCTCAAAGAGGAAAGAAGGGTTTTCCACTGTCTGCTTGCACATCTTTCTTAATTTCTAATAGTAAAAAAAAGAGGTTAATCATGTGTTAGGCACGCTTTGAGCTCTGCAGTAACTGCTTAAAAATATATATTGAATAAGAAAACATCCTGAGCGAGCATTAAAAAAATCATACCAAAACTCATCAGTCATAATGGGAGCAAAACCACAGTGAACTTACAACTGTGCAGGAGGAGTGGAACTGAAAATGAATCAGGCGTGAAGTTTCTCAGCGTGAGTACAGACAAATCACAGTGGATTCCAGAGAGAGCCTGCGAGTCAGGATTAGTGTTTGAAGGCTAAATGGTGTTATTGGTTCTGATTAAGGAGCATGTACCTGATACTTTCCCCACCTCCGAGACGGCTATGGGTGTCAATAGGGCTAATTGGCTCATTAAACCGGGTATTTAACGGTGCTATAATCATTCTGTGTCATCACTTAAGCCCTGGAGGAGCATGAGGGGCTACGGCTATTGAATACCCCTCTAACCTCTGCGGTAATTTCTGAGACGAGATGGAGAGGCTTGTCTGACAGAAAGAGAGCAAGGTGGCTTTGAATGGCTTCTGCTCTGTGGGTCTTAGTTGGGATCTTTTTAGTTTCTGGAGGGAGAAAAAGTGCAAAAGACACATTTTCCACACTGGAGTGATCTAAAATTAGTCGTGCAGTAAAAAATAATATATATTTTTGCAATAGTGTAGTAAATATCACTCTTTAAATGATGACCCCCAATAGCACCATTGTTATATATATTTAATTGTTTTTAAATATGACTTTTTAGACTCTCATTTCCACTTTTATAAAAAATAAAAACTAATTTTCTATTGATTGGAGGATGAGCAAATGGAGACATTGACTGATGGAAAGATGGATAAACTAGTGAATGCAGAGTGACGCATGAATAGATGGATCAGTTGGGAGAATCGATTGCTTAAGGGATGAACAGATGAATGAATAAAGAGTGCCTGGACTGAGAGGTGGATGAATAAACGGATGGATGGGTGAACTGGTGTTGGTTGGATGGATGGATAAACGGGTGGGCAGTTGAATGGAGGGTGGATGGGTAAATTGGTGTATAGTTGGATTAACTGGTGTATGGTTGGATAAACTGGTGTATGGTTGGATGAACTGGTGTATGGTTGGATGAATGGATAAACGGTTGGACAGTTGGATGGATGAATAAACTGGTAGATGGATGGATAAACTGGTAGATGGATAAACTGGTGTATGGTTGGATGAATGGATAAACGGGTGGGCAGTTGGATGGAGGATGGATGGGTAAATTGGTGTATAGTTGGATAAACTGGTGTATGGTTGGATAAACTGGTGTATGGTTGGATAAACTGGTGTATGGTTGGATGAACTGGTGTATGGTTTGATAAACTGGTGTATGGTTGGATAAACTAGTGTATGGTTGGACAAACTGTTGGACAGTTGGATAAACTAGTGTATGATTGGATAAACCGTTGGACAGTTGTATAAACTGGTGGATGGTTGGATGAACTGGTGGATGGTTGGCTGGATGGATTCATAGATGAGCTGATCAAACAACAGACAGATGCATCAGTGGACAGATTAAATTATGGATGTCAGGGTCAAAGAATGACTGGATTATTGGATAGATTGGTGAACTGGGTTTCTTTTTTCAAACTACGATGTTATCATCAACTAAACTACTTTCCAACCACACTGGGCACAACAGCAGCAGCTTGGTGTATTGTAATGAAAGCTACATCCCCACATGCTAGAAGTGGGGCCAAGTCGATGTTTTTAACCTCAAGTCTCAAGCAAAGACAGACTGCCGTCGACTAGAGTCTCTTTAATGATTTATCTCATCGTAGCAAAACAAAACTTACCGATCAGTCCAAGTAAGGTTGGAAGTTGTTCCATCTACCATTCTCTTCCTGCAGGTGTTGCCTGTTGCACTTTGTTTTTCTGAGTACTATGTAGTTTATGTGGCCAAAAGAAATTACTCTTGGAGAATATTTGTCTTTAGCTTAAAAGAAATAGGTTAATCTGATGTGCAAATCTATACAGAATGTGGAAAGACACAGAGACTCTCTACATATGTTGAGACATAATGAGTGAAATTAATTATTGGTGCAACATATATTTAAGTAATATATGTTTTCAGCATTAGATTTAGGGTAAAATCAAAAGTTTTCACCAATTAAACAGGTTCTAGTCCAATTCAAGTCCCATGTCACCTGTGTAAATGTCCAAGTCCAGCCGGATGGGGCTTTGAAAATTTGTACAAATCAAGTCTAAAGTCATAATATTAATGGCTTGAGTCCAACTCGTGACTTTAGTGCACACAAGGAATACTTGCATTCACATTTTGGATATTTTTTGCAGGAATGTGGATATTTACAAAAACGACCGACAAAAGACAAATACAAAGTTGTTTCTTAAATACTGTTTTTATGTACAGACTTTGAAGTTGATGCTCTCTTAACTATCAATCCATTTCATTTGTATGCGTGGGTAGAGGACCAAAACTGGGACTAGCCCAGAGGCTCACATCTTCCTAAATCCAGCCCCGACGACATGATAAACAAAAGGAAAACAAAAAGTTGAAAACGGGCACATCTTTTGCTCGGTTTGTTTGTCTTTAATTTGCTGGAAAGTTGTGCCATCTCGGCCATGGTCTTTGCTTTGAGGATGTTGGGGGGAGGCTTGGAGTCCTGGGGGTCCGTGAAAGCTGGCAGGGATCTGACCACGCTGCCACTGCCTCTGAAAGGAATGTCTGGTGTGGCATCAGTCACTGCTGGCATTCTGGAGATGGCCTGCCAGTCCCTCATCATTGTGCCACAGCTACACACACACACATTTAAACGCATCACACTCAGCTCCCACCCTGTGCAGGGTAGTGATAGGCAGAGGACGAACTGTACACATCCTTATCGACGCCAATGCAGATGAAACCTACAGACACGGTTCCTCCACACCCCAGACCCACTCGCTGCACAGTTGGCCACCATTAGCCTTCTTTTAGCTTTGACTGTCCTAAGGCTAAGGGGAGGTGGGGCACCGTTCCTCTGATTCGCTACGTTTCCCTGGGCTAAGAGGCCTCTAGGCTTACTGGGCCACGGAGACGCAGGCCCCGGCCTCCCTGGAGGCTCTCGGCCAACCCAGGCGCTTGGCATGGGTGGAACCACCCAACGGGAGCCTTCCAAGAGCTGTGGATGGCTAAGATATGTTTCCACCAAGGGCAATCCCAGTCATGTGAAATTTCGATGGATGAAAGGAATGTGCTTTTCTGGAGGTGGGTTGAATGGGAGTAAATCCAGCTGCTGTTTTCATGCTTTACCACGATGTCAGAGTATAGATAATAACTCAACTTTAATTAAAACCGAAGAGGATATCTTTACCATTGTGGTGTAATGTAAGCTTATCTTATCAAGACCTGTTTTGATACTGAACAGGCTATGTAGGTTCACTGGTATAGAGTATTTAATCAACAAAATGATGAAACAGTGACATAATAAAGGGAAAAAGGTTTAACTAAAATGATGTTAGAACAGTGAAAGGCAACAAAGTGTTACAGCATTTTAGTTTTCTGTATGCTTGTTCCAGATTAGAAGGAGGGTTAACATTTAATTATGCTTCTCCATGTCTGGTTCTGATTTTGGCGAAGCAGAGTAGACTTCATGTTTTTTGGTGCTAAACTGTTTAGTGATTTCTAAACTAACAAAGCGTTTTGAAGTTTATTCTCTGACACACAGGGATCCAGTGAAACGACTCTAGAACTGGATCAGCCGTAATCTATATGACTAAAGACAAGCATGTGGATGAGTTTTTAATGTCCTTTAATCCTATAAATGTTTTCCAGGTGATACATAGAAGGCTGACTTTGTAATTGTCTTTATGTGTCTCTGAAGGTTCAGGTCTCAGACCATCACAACACTCAGATTTCTGACCTTATCGTTTCTCTTTAGGTCAGAAAATAACTACATTAGTTTTGTTTTTATTCAACTGGAGGAAGTTATAGCACATCTCCACACATTAATTATTTTCCACTGGGGTTGAATGGGTTTGTTGTCACCTGGTGTGTATCTTCTACATAATTACGGCGACTTCTGTTGTTACTGATTACAATCTGAGCTAGCAGGAGGATGTAAATATTAAATAACAGAGGGACGAAAACAGAGCCTTGGGAAACCCCCACATGTGATCTTCTTCATTTCAATACACCGATGTGAAGTTCCGCATTGACACGAAGAAGTCTTTGTGGTTCAGGTAAGACTCAAACCAGTCAAGTACTGGACCACAGTCTGACCCAGTTTTCCAGTCGTCTCAATATGTCATGGTCAACAGTGTTGAATGACAAAACTGCCCCACTGCCTGTAACTCCAGGCTTTGGGGGAAATGTTAATTATTATCACTTTAAAAATTGACATGCTAAAATAGTTTGTGCTGGACTTTTCTGTTTTTTTTGGTCCTGTCAGTCAAAATGACAAACAATGAAAACTCTCCAGTGCAGCCTGTGATCATGTTTCCTGCATAGGCACAACTAGTTCAGTTTATCTACTCTTGGGTCATTTATAAAGTGGCTTCTATAAGCAGGTAGTTTCACTTGACTTTATTTAGGGGCTGAATACAAACACCAGTGATTTTTTTTCCATCTACTCCATCACAATGCTCCATTTTTGTGCTGGTTTATCATGTAAAATCCAAATAAAAACTTTTCAAATTTGTGGTTTTTCGTGGAAAAACTCTGGAAATGTTCAGTGCTTATTAATATTTTCATTGTACTGTACTTGAAGACATGACAACACTGAAATATCCTTCTTTGGTAGATCGGTTTACTAGATAGAGCAGTCAGTATTAGTAAATGTTAAAACAATACAGAGCTAACAAAACAAAACACTTTTAGCCTTTTTGTTATATTAATACTTCTACACCTACTGTGTTATTAGCATATTAAACGTGATCAGTATTTTTTTTTTCATGTCACCATGTCAAAGACATTCATTAAAGATGACACGTCCTCTAATCAATGGGGTAAAAGCACCATGATGAAGGATTGCCATAATCTTTAATGCAGACATGTTGTTTTTTTAATTCGCTCTGACTCCCCAGCCTTTGATGGTTATGATTAATATGGCCAGGAAATGTTTGTGAGCAAGACATATACAGCGATTCATCTGCAAAATAATCCAATCATTACCAACTAATGACAGAGGGGGGTGAAAAATGATGCAGCGGCTCCCCAACATGCATCAGGGCCCCATTGATGCCGAGGATTGGACGCCCCACCTGTCACAGCCACGCAGTAATTGCATTGTGGGCTCTCCCCTCTCCTCGGCTCGCGCTCCTCTCTTCCCCATCCGCTGCCATTCAGCGGCGCAGACAAAGCTTAATGAAGCCGTCTGACGAGGTGGCAATTACAGACTTCTGTCACTGTCACCGGGGGCAACCACGGAGGCGGAGGGGGTGGCGTAGGAGATCTCACCCCTGAGGGTTTCTGTGCTCCCGCTGCGTTGCGCTGGATGGCGGGGTGGCTAAGCTGCTGTCAAAGTCAACTGGAGAGAGCGAGCTGGATTAGAGGTTTACTGTGTGAGTGATTGTTAGAAGTGAAGTGAAGCATTGCGGCGTATGGAGACGTCTGTGGATTGATGGATGATCCGGTGACACTTCCACATTCACTTAAAAATGGAGTATATTGTTTCCATGTGCAGTCAGAAAAAATTATCCCCCACTGGTTTAGTCATTTTTTTTTCTTTTACCCCAAATTTTCAAGAAAGAAAAAAAGTTTCAGGATTCTGGAGAAACTTTTTAATATTTTCCTCGTGCGAAATTTTGACCAAAGCTGCTTGTTTTAAAACAGTCAAGCCAACAATTTTCTGCACTTTAATGCCAAAAGTAAACTAAAATGAATAACTTAATTTCAAATATCCATACATCCATTTTCTTACACCTTTGTCCCTTAGTGGGGTCAGGAGGTGCTGGTTCCTCTCCAGCTAACATTCTGGGCGTAAGGTGGGGTCACCCTGGACAGGTCGCCAGTCTGTCGCAGGGCAACAGACACACAGGACAAATAACCAGGCACACACACACACACACACACACTCACACCTAGGGACAATTTGGAGAGGCCAATTAACCTAACAGTCATGTTTTTGGACTGTGGGAGGAAACCGGAGAACCCGGAGAAAACCCACCATGCACAGGGAGAACATGCAAACTCCATGCAGAAAGACCGGGGCCGGGAATCGAACCCAGAACCTTCTTGCTGCAAGGCTACAGCTCTACCAACTGTGCAGTCCTAATTTAAAATATATTACAAAAAAAATGTCTTCAATTGGTGCTTTTCCAGTAAAATTGTGCAAATTGAAATTACAAAAATAAATTTGCTTAATGGAAACATGTCAATTTTGGAAAAACTTGCTAAAACGTGTCTGCGTTAAGAGGAGGTTTTTTCGCTGTATAAAAACTTTTTTCGCATCATACGAGTCATGTGACCAACAGCCAGCTGTCGCTACAGTCAGGAAGTAGTTGAGGATAATAGTTATTTATTTTTTTTAGAAAGTGCATCTGGCTCCACCGTAGCTCCTACAACGTTGCATAGTTCATTAAAAGTTGTGCGTCATTTAAAAGTGTTGAATCTCTTCAGACTACAGTTTAATCAAAACGCTGCATACGCAGCCGCTCCACTTGGTTACGAGCAACTACGTAACGCCTGAACAAAACGGCGACGTCTCCTCTGATGTCTGCTGAATTACAATCTCATGTAGCTGTTTACATATGATTTTAATTGCCTGTTTTGTGGACAAGTTTATTCACGTCATTTTAATTTTATTTCTTATTTAATGGAAACAGAGCAATTGCATAATTCTGTTTTTTTTTCAACGTTTGCAGAATATAGACCAAAATTTGTGCACATCTGTAATGGAAATGCAGCTAGTGAAGCTAGAAACTGGAATAATGGGTGTGCAAATTTACACCTGATAGTGGGGTAGTGGTCATGTTACCTAAAATTAGGAAAAATAACTATGAGTGATGCAATTTGTCACAATTACCTAGAGTCTTTATATGTACCAATATATCCTTCAGTAAACTGTTTAGAGACAAAATAAATGTTGTGTGTCGTGTTTGGTTAAACATGTGAAAACCAGTTAATTTATAAGTTTTCAGTTGCTTGTTAACACAAATAGGAAATAAAACGCTCAAATGGAGGCTGTCCAGTACATTTAGGCTGCCAGACGTAGTGAGATTTGCTAATATTCAAACCATGCATCACGATGCGTCACAATGAGTAAAATCGGGGGATTTTTAATGGTTTTTGTACCATTGAACACATTTTTCAACAGTTTCTGAATATTTAATAAATTGCTGTTCTACTGGGATCTCTCAGGTTTTCAAAAATGGTCCAAAAGGAGAAAATAGACATTTTGCAGAAGGTATGTGGATGAAAATGTCCGTTTGATGTGAGATCAGAGAAGAAGCGGCAACCTGGTTAGAGAGGAGAGAAAGTCAAATTGCCTTTCTGTTCAATCATTGCAAAAAGCTCAATACGTAGAAATCTGAGTGGACACAACGTTTGGATTATGCAATAAACTTTTTCAAACAAGCATCTGGCAAGAAGATAAACTTCAGTTCTACTTTTCTATTTTGCAAGCTGGACTCTGTGCCATGCTACCTTTATACCCTGTAGTAAGATTAGTCCTATTCAAATCTGGAAATTTTAGATGTGCAGTAAATGTTGGAACTGGTGGTTTTATATATTAAAACAAACACATTATTTCTATTTATTTTCCAATCTGAGTGAATTTACTCAAACTAAAACCCTTTACCAGGGATGCAGAAACGCATGTTGAGTGCTCAAAGTTTACCTCCCTATGGTACAAAGTGGTGCTGCGCTTACTTTTAGGATTTGTCTCATATTTTCCGATAACATTCAGTGAAACTCGGTGTCATCAGGTTTCTGTCTTTCTGCCTGATGAAACTGAAATTGAACAGTTTCACAACAATGTGTTAAAACGGGCTTCCCAGTCCTGCACAGATGCAGATGTATACAGGAACTTCTCAACGATTAAAGAGTTGCCTTAAAACAAAGTCTGCAGCTGTCTAGATAATTCTGGAAGTGGAGAACGTGTTGAAGCACGAAGCTGCGACATTCAGCCCAAACCATTCAATCAAGGTAGAGGATCCATGTTTTCTTGTTGTCTGTACTGTATCACAAAGAGTTTGGTTCTTAGTTGTGATGTTGTGACTAATGCTGTTGATGTTGATGATGTTGTAGGTCAGAAATGTTCGCCAAATTTGGATTAATGAGCCTGTACAGACAAAACCTGCCTCTGTGTTCAGAGTAAGTCAAAGAATTGTCCAGAAACGTTTGAAAAATAACCCAGTAGATGCACATAAAATCAAAAGAAAAAACCCATAGAAGTACGTTAAACATTTTCTGAAACCAGTCACTTTCTTTATAAATATTGTTATGCAGCTAAAGCCGAGTTGTCTTCATAATTGTTTATTCATTCTGCATAACGATGAATTTGTTCGTGATTTAAACAAGTACTTGTAAATAACCATAAACCATAAGAGATTCGTCACCGTGCAGATCAACGCGTTTGAATAACAAGGACAAAAGGTTAATTAATTGTCTGCATTAATGCTTAAACTTCAGCTGTGTTTGCAGAGTGGTTGAGGCCTCACACTCCTGCAAGCACACGTAGACAGACGCACTCGTATTTATATCTCCGTTTAACATCAACACGTATGTTGCCATAGCTACATCATGCCTACCTGCCCTATATAATTATGAGATTCCATGACGTGGTTTTTGCACAAAGACTAGTGTAAACACCACTTTTGTCTCCTTCCTGCATCGCTTTCTGATCCACTTTACTGGGAAATGACATTTTCAGCAGCAGAGCAGCAACAGCGTTCAAATAAGTGATTTTTTTTAAACCTCAATATTGAAGTTTTTTTTTTTCTTGCCTTGTTAATGACTTATTTCCCCCATCATAAAGAAATGTAAGGTGTAGGAGCAGCTAATAGCTTTTAACACAGAGCTAAAATACCAGTACCTTGGCATTTGTTGGATGGAAAGCAGTTTGATTCGATCAATTCAGAATCGCCCAGCTGAACTTTTCTTTCAGACTTCAGACTTTCAGCTTAACCCAGAGTTAATCTGAAATCCCCAGTTGACCTAATATGTGCGATTTTGTTCTGTGGTAGGAACCCGGTCCATTAAAACTTGATACCATTTACGTCAAAGACTCCCAGCAGGGGGTTTTGCAACCAGAATGAAAGACGGCTTGGTGGTGGATTTTAACCAAACTGTTTAAGAACCTGAAGGACTGGATTTCTAACGAGCCGTTGCAACTGGAACCGCATCAAAGCGCATAAGCAGTGGTGTCACTATGACGATGAGTTTAGCCGAGCTGCTCTTTTAGGGGAACCAGAACCTTTAAAAGGGACCTACTATGCAAAACTCTCACCATTTGCATGCTTCTGTACTTCCATGTGGCTCTCAGCTGATTCTAAAAAAAAACACCCAGACTTTATTTTTGGCAACAAGTTAATGTGTTTTGGTGTCTGGAAAATGAGTTGTTTCAAAAACATCCAGATTGTTAAGTCACACTCGAGGGGCACTGCTCTGTTACCTAGCAACCTCAGCCCATCTCTTAGCAACCCAAATGGAGCTCCAGCACTTTAGCCAGCTGGTTTTACCACTGTATGCACTATACAATGGCTGCTGGAAAAGAAAAGTGTTTTGTTTTAGACTCACTATGCAGTTCCCACTTTTTGCATTCTTGTTGGTTGTGCAGGAGGCTCCACTGGCGCTTTTCAAAGATGTATGGTTGTATAATTATGGATCTGTTTGCAGCCATTTTTACATGCAAGTGTAAACATTGTGTTGGTGGCGCGGCCAGTAGCAGCTTTTTTAAATTTAAAGCGACAAGAAGACCTAAAACAGATAATTCTGAAAGAAGCTCAAAGTTATCAGAACTGACCAAGCTAAAATCTCATCATACAAGAATGATTTTGTGTAAAAACAAAATGAAAAAAATCTAATAAACATGTTTTGCTTAGTTCATAAATCTATCCTAACCTGTTCAAGGAAGCATAATAGGTCACTTTTTAAAATTCATTCAATTTTTATCGGTCGTTTTTTATGGCGCACTAACACGCTAACTTTATAACATATTCAAAAAATCTAGTTTTGAAAGACTCAAAGGGGTTATGTTGTGTAAAATTGACTTTTGTTTTTGAGTGTTATGATGTTATTCCCTCATCAAAAACATACCTGGAGTGTTGCTTTGATTCTTTCATGCATGTTTGAGAAATCCTTGAATATCCAAGCAACGCCTTTTCCACGCAGCTCCTTCAGACTAGTGGCTGCAGCAATGGAACTGAACATCCATCATACAAACTACTATTTAGCAAAACATAAACGACTTAACGGAGAAGTGTGGTGATGACGTACTGAAGGCAGAGCGTCGGAAAGAGCTGGAGCTTCTTAAAGAGACAGAGGCCCAATTTGAAGGCGTCGAACTGCGAAAACAAGTTTCCTTTAAGTCATGTTTGGTGCATTCTGCTTCTTTGTAACAACTGGAGATAACACAGTGACTTGATTGTTTATGTCCCTGGAAAAATACGTACTATTGTCCCTTTAAGCAGAATCAGGCCAGGCTGTTTTCTTTGGTTTGAGTGAATCAAAGTTACCAAAGTCGGGATAATAATGGCGACCCTGCTAGTCTGAATCTGCATTGAACTAATAACGTATTACTTGAGGCCGGTTGTCAGAACCCATCAGCGAGACGCGGACAGACGGAACCGCTCTGGATGTCTGGGTCGTGTGTGACTGAATAATGAGCAACAATCTAACTCAGGAGACGCAGAGTAGAGGGCAGGGAGAGTTCAAACTTTGAGTTTTTCAAAGTCTGCATCTCTTTCTCTCTCCCAACTTCTAGAACTGCTGCTATAAGTTGAATAATATTTCCTGACAGAAATAATTTACACTTGATGGTGAATTGAAATGACTCAGAGTTAAAATCCCCCTGAAATATCAGCACATGCAGACGCTTTGGTTTCTCTCTCATCTCTTCGTGTCTGTCAGTGATTCATGTTTTACAAGTGAGTGAAAATTTCCCTGTTGCCTTCCACCTGGTTGCAGCAGACAGCCGTTGCTAAATCCCACCCACATGTTTGCACCAAATTACCAGCAATCAATCTGTTATTAGTTATCCCGACTCTCCCAGTTCTGTCTCTTCTCAGCAGTCGGCGCTAAACTGTGATTGGCAAATTTCAGAAGTGGACTTGAAGCGTCTGCATGACTGCGGCGTCGCGTCAGCGCTGCAGCTCGCAGTGGTGTTACGCGCAACAAGGGCTATTAATGAAGCCGAGCCACGCGTGACTGCAGTTCCTCCCGGCTTCTCCGTACTGAGGACTCAGTTGTGTGAGTTTGGATCAGTCTAATCACGTTTGTTTAATTAAGCACAGCTAATAGACTCTCCAGGAGTCGGAGCGTCTTGCTGTGTTGAGATGCATGTCACACACAGAGTCTCCCGCTGCGCCGCGCTGCAGGACGAACTCGAACGTACGGCCATGTTGACGAGCTACAGGCGACATCCTGAAGGGAAGGATGTCGGTGGAGCGGATTTAACTTTTCTCCGGACAGAAAACGGATGAAAAAGCACAAAACTGCGTTCACACTGCAGCCTGAAGTGACCCAAATCAGATTTAAAATTGTTTTTGGGCTTTATTCGACCTGTATCTGATCTTTTCATGACATTCTGAGCACCACAGATGGGATTTTAAATTAGCTGATGGTCATTTCTGTAAACGATTGATCACAATTAATCAGGATTAATCGTTTCAGGCTTCATCCAGAGTGAACCCAGTTTTTCATCAATATGGACAGAGACGGTGAACTGCTCCCAAATGTTCAAACTTGACTGAAACCTGCAGCTGTGGACAATCCAAAAAAATTGTCTTATTATAAATGAAATAATTTGCCAGTGGAACTAGTAATTTCTCATCAATATTAAGGAATTATTGACTCAAAACAATAGATTATATCTCGCTGAAAAGTTGCTTGTAATCTAGTTTAGTTTTTTATGTCAAGTACTGAGATATTTGGACTGAAAATAGATCAGAGTACTTGGTAATGTTTTGTGTTTTTTCAGTGTAAAACACAAAACAAAAACTCAAAATTAATGTGTTGTAAGTAAAATATTCCTTAAGATTGATTAAAAGTACTAGCTTCACTGGAAGATTATTTAAAACAAGTATTTTTCTTTTCCTGATTATAAATGAAATAATTTTCCAGTGGAACGTGTAATTTTTCATCTTATTAAGGAGTTATTGACTCATATTTCTTGCTGAAAAGTTATTTGTCAGTTATTTTTGTCTTATTTCAAGTGTTACAAGATAATCGCACTGGAAAAAACTAAAAAATACTCTGTAAGACTTTGCGGTTTTGCAGTGTGGTGATATTAACACACACATATACCCACGTTTAGGTTCATTAAGCTTAATGAACCTTTCGCAGAAGTTTTTACACCTGCTGTCTAGTTGCTCCCCTGACAGGCAGATTAAAGTCATCTAATATGTTCAGGATGTATGAAATGTTGTAAAATTACCTGTGAATTCACACTTAGAAGACGCAGCCTGTGAGCATATTCAGGTTGTGTTAAGTTGGGGTTTATTATAATAGCTGATACTTTTTCCCATTATGTAGTCTGATGATAAATCAAAACAGGGTTAAGACTCCACTAAGGTTTAGATAATCAGCCAGAACATGAAGGTCTGAGCAGCAGATTGGCAGCGTCTTCCCGGTGGCTCGACATTATGTGAAGCTTTGTGAGGATGTGCACAGGCAGCTCTTGGTGCTTTAATAAAGCGGTGGCAGCAAATCACAGCGCTTGGCTGCTTGTGGTGACAGCAGTGGCCTTGCATTCAGGGTGTGAAGCCTGCAGAGGGACCTCAGTGCAGACCTGCTGGGACAAACGCAACAGCTGATTCACTAAAAGGCAACTTTGAAAACTCAAACGTTTTCATTCGGGTTCGGTTCACTTTACTTATCCAGGACCGGTTCGAGATAAAATGTCATCTCAAGGCAAATGAATTCACGTGGACCTTGGATAGTCGTGGTGGGCCGGATTTGGCCCGCAGACCTTCAGTTTCCCGCCCGTGATAAAGACAGATTCAAATGAAATCGTATGCTTTCCTTTTCATGTCTACTTATAATGAAATAAAACTGCCAAACTCAGATTTTAATGCCAATTTGTAAGAAAAAGTTGTTAACTTTGCTAAAATCCATCATGCTGAGCAGGCATGTGACAGCAGTGGAAAGTAAACAACAGGAGAAACAATCTGCCATCATTATTGTTTTGATTTCTCTGGTTTTATTTATCTTTGTCTCTATGGCGTAGACGGCCACATAACTAGCTATGGCGGACTAGATTTGGCCCACGAGCCTGAGGTTTGACATCCGTGACAGACAGATTCAAATTAAATTGCAAACTTTTCTTTTCATTCCTAGATTTAACACAATAATACAGTAAAACTAAGGTTTTAATGTCAATTTGTATCTACAAAGTGTTTGATCTACACAAAAAAATAAAACTTAAAATCAAATTAATTTTATCCAAATAAATATATTAAGTTCTTTAGGTTGTAACTAAATTAATTTTGAACAAACTTAATTTGATTACACGTAACAAATGAGCTGAATATTTTTTTTAAGTTGGAATTTTTCAGAGTAAGTTGTTAACTTTCTTTATAATGAATTATGCTGAGCAAGCATGTGGCGACAGTGGAAAGTAACTTTAACAGGACACTAAATTTGCCGAACCTTAGAATAAGCTCTTTTGTCTTTTATTTATCTGTTTTTTTATTTATATTTGTTTAGGAAAAGTTGAAGGAATTGAAATTGAATCTAATTTTGATATTAAAAATACAGTTTGTGATTCTTGATCTGCGCTGCTGTCAGACTTTTCAGCTACATTTTTTCCAAATCTCAGTGTTTATTCAGTTCGTAACCAGAAACATCAGGTTTAAAACTAACAATAAAAGTGACAATAAAAACTATTTCCTTTTGCATAAAACTGAATGGCTCTGACTGCATCGTACGGCAATTAATAACCCACAAACACAAAAACTGCTGCAGAAAAACATTCCCATTTGGACACCAGTCGCATAAAGAAATATGGTGATGCAGATTTAAAGTCTCAAAATCTGAAGGAAGCGTGACAAAGCTGAGAAGTTTCTTCAGTTTGGTTCAAAACTACTGAATTTTGTTCAGTTATAAATGAAAATCTAGTATAAAGTTACAGTTTATGAAAATATTCTTTATGTAGTGTGAATTTCTGCGTTTAAAGAACATTTTTTATTCGCCTTTTCCCATCTGAAAACTCAAAGAAATGAAATTTTGAGCTTTTGTTCGCTGCAGATGAGCGTGTAATGAATCTGTACAACCTCTGATTTCCACTTTTTTGAATTGTACTTTTCAAATTAAACATATTTCTCTCTGATATTCCAATTTGCAGACTTGCTCCTGTAATTGACAAAACCCAAAATTTCAACAAGTTCTGGAAGGAGAAAAAGGCAGGTGATCGGAGGAAGGCGAGAGGTGAAAATCTGGTGCTGATCCAGACTAAACCCTGCAGACAAGTCCCGGTCTTCCCAGGAATCCTCGCTGAGCTTTAAAGGCAGAATAATTACAAAAGAGCTGCAGAAGAAAGTTGCAGAGGCAAAACCACAAAACCAGATCAACTAAACAGCGACGGAGCATTTAGACGAGACGTCTGTCTTGTAGCTCTTGGGCATCTTTCTGAGACAAATTACTTTCTGTAGTCAATAGCCTGTAATTAAAATATACCCACTTGATGGAGAGAGAGAGCTGCGTCTTTCTATTTAGTTATGGGTTGGAAAGATTAATTCTGGGGTGTATAACCCTCGCAATTTTCCAAGTGCTGTTTATTGTTTTCACAGTGGGAACAAAAAAAGGAAAAAAAAGTGCAGATGATTAAAAGTCTCAGCTCAAGGTCTGCTTTGATTTGTTTACACTTCATACATGTTTGTTTTAGCGCTTTATCGAGCTTTCTTTATGCTTCGGAGACATAGATGTGCATTAACAATCTGAATTCGGGAAGCTCTCGCACGTCTAATAAAGCCGGCTGTGTTTGGAGGGCAAAGGTCAGGGTTTGTTGGGTTTAAATGGAAAGTGTCGGCGCAGTAAACCTGAAGGCAAAACTGGAGCCTCAAAAGAGTCTTAAAGAGACAGGAGCGAGAGGAGGGGTCGCCATTAGCTGCCCTCCGCTTTTCACTCTGCTGAAATGAGGCTCACTGGGCCCCCTGGCGGTGACACTCGGTCTCACAGCCACATTGAATTGTTGCATTAATCAGAGGCTGCATTGAAAATCACCAGCTGTTGTCATCCGCGATGAAAACATCCCCAACTTAGCATGAATTTATAATTACGCAAGAAAGCAAATCTGAATCTCTTTGCTGGAACTTTTCAATTCCCATTCCGACTCTCCCAGGAGAGAGAAGCTGGTGTGAATCATTCACAGAGATTCAGTGTGTGTGAGGGAGATAAGACTCTCTCTCTCTCTCTCTCTCTCTCTCTCTTTTTTTTTCTTGTTTTCGTCTCTTTTAATGCAGATCTCACATACTTCATAGTGAAACTTTTGTGGAGTCCCAAAACCACAACAAATGAACTTTTCTGAGAACTATTTGTACACATCAGTTACGATAAGGACTCCAGAGTCTCTGCGTCTCCTCTGATAAATAATCTCAGCATAAGAATAAAACATAATAAGAAAGAAAAATAAATCTAAACATTGTCCAAACCAAAACAGTCTTAACTGTATTCTATATTTAACACCAAGTGTAAATGAAGTGTGAATGCAGAAACGGATCAGTGTGTTTGTTGTTTGTGCTAAATAAAATCGCGCTCGTATTGGAGGTAAACAGCTGCGTTACCTGTGGGCTCCTGCACACCTGCTACTGCGGAGCAGTTGGCCTGTGCGCAGATGCAAACTGTCAATCATTTCCACGCAAAAAAAAAAAAAAAAAAAGCTTCCACGCAGACACAGAGACACGCACCGGAATGCGCGCAAAAGTTCCAAAGCGTGGCACAAATTGAGAAAATAGAAAATAAAAGTAGATAATGTGTAACAGAAGCCCAGACAACGCAGAGGAAATACATTCAAGATTTTACCGAAACAAAAAAAAAAGAGTCTTGTATAAAGAGGATTATTGTGGAAAGAAAAATCAAAATGAAAATAAAAATTAGATTCATCTTAATGAAGTTAAAATGTTCCCGATGGAGACAATTTAATTTACAACTGCGAAAGTTCAGAATTTCCCCACTAATTATAGGAGCTCGATTCTTTGAATTTCTTTCATTTTCCGAAATCGGTCCATTTATAGTTCTGTAAATCTGTTCAAATAATAATAATTATAATAATAAAACATATTTATCTCACATGTCCTCTGAACCCTTCTGTTAAAAACAGTTCTTTAAAAAACAAACAAATAAATATACAAACATATACATTAAAAGCCGGGTAATCCGCGCCTGACTAATAATCTTTGAGATGTTTTATGTTTTGCTGCTCGGCCCGCAGGTTTGAGGAAAAAAGGCAACAGCTGATGGATTCAGAAACGACGCATCTGAAATGTTTCCTGCAGAATAAACAGAATATTAATCGGGATATTTTCCCCACTAAAAGCTTTGTTCAAACTGGCGAAATTAATGAGATATAAACAGTCAACCGCAAACATTTATGCCTTTGCTTATGTTATTATTAATATTATTATTACTGGTATAACTAAAAAGTTATTTGCACGCACTTTTGCGCTCTTTCCTGCACCGGAGATGGCTGAAGGTTCCGCTCAGGTGTGGCGCAAAAGCTGCGCGCAATCCGCTGCTCATCAGGATTTACTGTATTTTTATTCTCTTTTCGCTGTTGTTGTTATTGTTATTGATTCAACCTTCCTCCTCTCCTTGACATGCAGACATGTGGTGTGTAAATGTGAGAATGAACGTGAATGAGTGAGAGTGAGTGAGCGCGCCGCGCCGCGCCGCGCCGCGCTGCTCTCTCTCCCCTCTGCGCGTCCCCGGATACCAAAGTGGGGCAATGAGACGAGCCGCGCCGCAGCTGGCAAATCATCGATTTGAGCATCATGCGGACGGGGAGGGGCGCTCGGTTTACCTGCCACCCCTTCATCTCAAAGCAGCAGCTCCTTCCTCACATGCCGCCACTCTTCTCTCCTCTCCTCTCCTCCACTTCACCCACGCTGCCCGCAGCGCACGGTTGCTCGCGTTTTCCGCGCTCCGTGTGCGCTCCGTGTGCGCTCCTTCAACTTCAACCTCTCCCCGCCTGTGCGGTCTGCACAAGACCGCCGCCCCCCCTCCTCTTCTTCCTCTACCTCCTCTTCCTCCTCCACCTCCTGTTCCTCCTCCTCCGCCTCTTTCTCCTCCTCATCCGTCGGACTTTTGACTTTTCAGAGCAGCTTTTCCTCCCACAGAGCAGTCGCCTGTTTTTTTTGGATCTCTCGCCGCGGTGCAGCGCTGAAACGGGGAGGCTGATCAACTTTTGATGGAAAACGGGAGGTCGAGCGGCTGCTGACTTTAAAGGTATGGAGCCGCACAGCCGCACATGGCCGCCCTCAGCTGATCGGGGTCATTTAAAGTCTCATCATCAGAAAAAACACAGAACAAAACAAAAACAAATAAGGTGCGTCTCCTTTAAATGAGGATGATTAACTTTTGCGCGTATTTTCTTCCCAAATCTAAAATGTATTCACTGAAATTAACTTATTCAGGCAGGTGGATGCTTTGAAATGACATATCTGCACATTCATGAAATTATATAGAATGTAAAGAATAAAATAAAAACTCTATAAGAGGATTGCATTTCTGTTTCAGAAAGTTGCAGAAGCCAGAAAACTTGGCAAAAGTTGACTAAAGTCGGTTGAATCTTGCCCACCTGTCACCTCATGTTTCCGCCTCACTTTAAAAAATGATCCTGATCTAATTTTTATTCATGTTTTGATTTCCTTCCCATTGAAAAACCGTGAATCTTTCAGACGCTGTTTGATCCATATCGGCTGTTCTGCGAAAAGAGTCAAATTTTGAGTTTTTAGATGAAGTGATGCTGCTGTTTGTAAAAAAAAAAAAAAAAAACGAGGACAAATTCTGATGTTTACATTTTCAAAGGAGATTTTATTGAATCAGGTCAGCTGTAAAACTAATGTGGAGTTTTTTGGGGGGGGGGTAAAAGATCAAAGAAGTGAAGGATATTTTGATATTTTAGTGTTTAAACATCCTGACATTCATGTGCAAAGAGAAAATGTTTGTGTTTACAACTTAAGTTTTATGCGTCCTGGACTCACCACCTCATCGTTTCTTTTTCTCTTTGCTGCTTGAGTCAAACTTTTTTTTAATTTAATGTCACGGCAGTAAAAGTTTTCCAGTCTGACTTGGTGTCAGCGAGTCCAGTGAGATGCAGAGATGCTGCTTCTTCCTCTGTGGCTGTGGGGATAAATTAACAACCAGGACACCGTGCAGGTTGTGTGTGTGTGTGTGTTTTATGACAGTCAGATAGGAGTGTGTGTTGCCGTCTTCTGTTGTGCGTGGGCACCGCTGTGGTCTGCAGCCTTTTAAAGGTTTCACTCTCTGCTCCTTTAGAGAAAAGAACAAAAAAAAAAAGGCTGACATTTCACACAGGCAGCGGCTCGGCCACCGGCTTAATCAAGATCGCTCATAAATAGACGTCAGCAGAAATGCAGGTTTGACCCGATGACTCAGAGACCCGAGCAGATGTGTCAGATTGGGTTATTAGTCGGGGATTTTCGTGAATAATCGTGCGAACGAACGTGCACCGGGGAGATAAAGCGTCGCACTTTCTTTCTTTTGCATGTGAGAAAACGGATCGTGGCGAAGGACCGGTGATTTTTCTCCTTTTATCTTTGCAGATCTCTGGCAGCTCAAGGTGCTGCGGCTTATCTGGTCAGTACCGTTGAGAGCTGCAATTCACACACACACACCAACACAAACAGCCCTTTTCCTGTCTCAGGCTTTTGCCATGTGTCACTTCTTGTAACATAGTCCTTCTGACAAAGGCGAAAAGCCTCGAGAAGAACAACTTCTCAGTATTACTCCTTGGCTTTGAGACAGAGACAGAGAGAGAAAGACAGAGCTCCTCTTCAACCACTTTTTATCAGTTTGTGGTCGGGAAAGTGGCAAAAAGATGCATCTCTTTCTCACACACACACCCACACACACACACACACACACACACACACACACACACACACACACACACACACACACACACACACACACACACAC
>CAEGAF010004476.1:0-10200 GCA_903067075.1 Micropoecilia bifurca
TTCAGATCCACCATGACTGACTGACACCTGCTGGTTTGCAACCAGCTACTTACTGAGAAACCAGTAGCTGCTCCCAGTGTCAGAATCTCACTGGGAAGAAACTGCAGGAAGTTTTCTGTTTATTATTTCTGCTATAACTGATGCATTTGTATATAAAATAAGTCAATAGAGTTTAATTTGCAATTTTTATGTTTTTGTGTCATGAGGTAGATCTCAGGCGGCTGGTGAGAGAAAAAGTAGATCTAGCTCTCAAAAAGTTTGAGCACCCCTGATCTAAATAATAAATCATTACAGTATACACATAAAACAAATCTATGCTTGTTTTAACAGTGTTGTGTGAAATTTTCAGTGTTACAGCAGCAAAAGGCAAAAACATCGAAATTTGATACCTGGAACAACAGTATAACATAAATTGATATAAACAGATGACCATGAGCAAAACCCAAAAGTGTATCTACCCCTCATCAAAACATAACACCTAAAAGAATTTCCACAGAGACCTAAAGTAGTGTATTTATATATATATATATATATATATATATTAGAGGGAGGCACAAGACAGTCAGACTGATTTAGACAAGAGACAATGTGATTTATTTCTTGCAAACAGATTCTGCTGATTCAGAAATCTTTACTGTAGAGCTTAAGATAAGGAAGACGGCACATGCCAACACTACAACCGATTACATACAGTTACTCCATGTTGTACTTAAACTCAGTATTCTGTTTTGACAGAGCTAGCTGTATTCAATGCACACTGCTGGACAAAGTTGCTGAAATACAACTTTTTCTCAAATTCAGAGAGCTTGTTTTACTGCAGCAGAGCCTGATGAGGGACTTTTGGAAGGACAAAAGTCACTTTCGTGTCAGACATCTCTTGAGACTGAATGCCCTTCGCCTTCTGCTGAGTTCCTTCTGTTCTAGTCCGTTTGAGGTCCTCTGGGGCCGTATTTACATCTGCCATATTTGCACAAAATCTGTCTTTTACACACTAATGCTTGTCTTTAAAAGATAACTTGTAAAAAAAACAAGTTGAAACATGTACCAGATATGACAAGGCTGTGTACTCTTGTACAAATTTACATGCATGTTATTTCAGTTAATCAAAACTATAGAAAATTTGCTATCTGTCTTGTCAAAAACATTCAAGACAGAAATGTTATGCGGTATATTTTCAACTAAGTATCACACTTCTGTGAAATTGAAAATCGTTACTTTTATGCTGGTGATTAATCTTTAAAGTGATAGCACACAGTTCTCTTATAATTTTCAGCCTATTAAAAGCCTGACCACCATGTTTGTTTTGTGGCGTTTCTCATATTAAAGAATGTTGCTGCCACAGGGGGGCATCCTACAAATATAAGGAATAATCTGATGTTTGCAGTATAATTGACCTTATTGTAAGGTTTTTTTTTACGCCACAGGGTGGTGAACTGGGTTTTCATCAGGGTGTGACCAGCAGGTTCGACCTCCAGCTGCTGCTCATCATCAGTAATCAGGGGAACAGTTTTCAGAGGAGGTAGACACCAGGTAGTTAACTTGCATCCTGTGGTGCACCAGACCAGGAAAGAGTCCTAGTTGCTCTGAGTTTTGAGTTTTTGCTCGACACGTCTGTAATCTACCTCTTGTGTCTTCCATGTTACTCAGCAGCCAGTCTCATTGAAGTTCATAGACCTCCAAATCCATTCCTCACACCATCGCCGTTGTTCTCAGAGTCTCTCTCACTACTATTCACTAGAGCTGCTCACTTCTGTCTTTTCTAACCATCCCATATTACAGTAATTACATGGTTGTGACAACCACCTGAAGTGGAGAAGACATGCAGCAGCGATGGGTCAACTTCAGCTCTGCATCCCATGTTGCAATCTTTCAGTTTCCTGCAAGACGGGAAGAAATGAAAGGAGCCAATGACTGGATGAACAGTTGCTGAGATGTTTCGACTGCTAAATAGCAAAAGTGAGAGAAGTGGATGGACGGGGAGGCGCACATGGAACGGCAGGTGTTGGTGATGAGCCCTCTGAAGGCGTAATGAGTCTTTAAAACCCCAGAGGGAAGGTTTCTCACCTGGTGACCAGCTGAATCCATAAAACCTTCATAACCTGCCAAGAGTTACTTGAGATTAATGGAGCGTTAAAAGCTGTTGGACTGCAACACAGATCACATTTACAACAGACTCTCAAAGGGATTGTACCATCTAGTCCTATAAACTGCTGGCATCAACAGCAATGCTATTAATTGGAAAAGTGAAACTTTTTGATGTTGGGTTTCTTTCAGACAATGAGATGGCAGAACTTTGACCAGCCACTGCCCTGCAGCTTCCTTTACTTTTGATGATCTGCTGTAGTATGACCAACCCACATCTGGCTGATGTTTATTTGTGCCAGTTATTTTTTTAAGGAATCTTAATGAAACCTTTATAAAAAGTTAAATGATAATGTCCATCCTACTTTCTTCTCCCTGTGTGTATATAACTGGATCGCTGCTCTGACCTGAGCAAAATCTAACTTTAAAAATTGATGTTTTCGGTGGGATTTTCTCTTTTTCCATTTTTCATGTTGCACCCTCAAATTCTGCACCTTACATAAAGCAGTCATAGCACTTTTTTTGTCAGTAGATCATTGTGCCAACTCAGGTTTTTCCAAATGTAAATTCCAGCTTGTGTTGACATTTACAGGAACATACACAGTTTGGTTGTCGTGAACTTTGTACATTTAGGGGTTATGTCGGCGCGCCTGAATCTGAATGCAATCGTGCTTTTGTAGATGCAGGTGGGAAGGTTGTGATGTGACTCACAATATGAGTCTATTTGTTCAACCTGGCAAAGTTTCCTTAAGTAAATCTAGCAGCACAAATGCTGACTCAGGGCCGTTTGCAGAGTTTCGTGACAGGACTGCTTGGATGTTGAATTGAGGTGGCCCAGCGCCAGCGCCGGGATATGTAGCAAAGAAAAGCTTTTTACTTTCCCTTTGCTCTGTAAACACATCTTACTTCAGGGCTCTGCTTGCTCATGACAGGCATCAAGGAGCTCATATTCACTGTTTGGCAACATACCGAACCTCGACATGGAATCTCAATAAAAGGAAAAAAAAATGTTGATGCTTGAGAAAATACACTGTAGGCAGAGAGACTAGCAGTGGCGTATTTGCCACCTCAGCAACTACTTAACCATAAAATATAGAGGCTGCCTTTATTAATTGTGAATTTTTTTGTTTTATTAACTGTTTTACTTGCTGCTATATTTTATTTAATATCATCTCTCGGCTGGTGTAAATCACACTTTCTCTTTTTATTTTTAATGTCGTGGACAAAATTGCAGTCAGGCTGAGTACAATTAACTGCATGTTAGTGTAAAAATGTATGCAGTTAATTACATTTACTCATCTGGATTTGTTTGAAGAAAATGTTGTACTTTAAAAAAAAATACAAATCAGGAGTTTATTGTTTTCTGTATTAAATGAGAAGAAGAAGAAAAACAACTTTACAGTATTTCCTCTGTTTTTGTGATTTTCCCTTATCAAATTTTGATACCTTTATTTACCCATTCATGGCTTACAAATTTGAAAACGGCTTCCTCTAAACTATTAGCGTATCTCTGCAGCCTTTATGCCATTGAATTTTTCAAGGACTCTTCACTGCTAATGAACACATCCACAGCAGATTGAATCAATCTGTCCTTGATTAATTATCCAGGCACTAGTGGTTCAAGGACTTTTTTCAATTCTATTTTTCCCTATTATTCATCTTACTTCCCTAATTATATTAAAGATATTGCAACTTTTATGTAATTGTTTTATTTAGAATTTGCTTAGCTTTTCCAAAATGTCTGCGCACCGACCCCGCGGGTAAACTCTCGTTATTAAACTGCATAAATCCTAAATAGATCCAAGGTTAGTCATGTAGGTTAGTTATGTACCTCAAGCCACATAAAATAATCATAAAAGGTGTGGTAATAATGATGAGCTTAGAAATATAGAAAACATTTTATTTTGAAACTGTTAAAGTTAATTTAATAAAACATATCACATTCCACATAACTGAAGTTTTCTTTTACATTTTCAGCAAAAGATTATTCGTCCTTTCTGTCCTGCGGAGACTAAATTTGTACAGCTTTAATTTCTTGTCGGTTTAAAAACATTACACATGAAAAGTTCTGCTTATTTTATAAGTTCATGTGTTAGATATCAAGAGATTTAGGCTTCACAGAGTCAAGCAGTGAAGATAATTGTGTCCTATTACATGTTTCTGAATACAAAAAAGCAACGGCTGAATTCATCTGAGCTGACAATAAAAAGCTTAGTTTCACCAGCCGAGAAGCAGCTAAAGAGTTTCATCTAATGGCTTCAGCCGTATGTGTCGCTAATCCACTCAGATACTTTACTTTACCCTCAATTTTCACATTCCAGTTATAACCACATTCATTGCTGCACAATCATGTAATCAGATGAGAGTTTCCATTAGTGATGTATGTGAACTTTGAACTAAGTGAGGCTGGGTGTTCCCTGTGGGAATCTGGATTTAAGTGGCAAGAAACAAGTAGTTCGTATGGATTAATGTTTTCATTTCGGCACAAGCCAAGTAGAGGACACAGTTTGGTAAGACAAGACCAAAACTAGACTTCTGGACAGGAAAACATACAGGCAGAGACACTGGAATGCTTCAGATCATTGCATGAGTTGTAATGGGGTTAATGGTAACAAACTGGTTACAGAACGATCTTCTACTGTTGTCGCCTCAGTCAAAGTCAAAACTTAAATTCAATGGTGATTATGTAGCAGAACCTAAATTTGATTTTGAAAGGCTCAATTCAATCCAATTAGTCTAAGTTAGAGCAATGGAAAACATGTTGCAATTTTCAGACTTTCTAAAAGTGTTTATTTCCACTCTGAAGTTATGTTCTACTTTCTGTTGCTATGTGAGAGACATTTTTAATAAAGTACCTTGAGGTTTTTGGTTGACAGTGGAAACGATCAGGTCTGAGCAGCTTTATTGTAAATGCTGGCCATAGTTGGCAAAATAATTTACAAATTAGTTGGCTAAACTTAATCCTTTGTACAAGATTAAGTCACAATAAAATTATTTGCAGAAGTTAGCTCGTGTTGGAGCTCTGGTCTTTGCTCAGAAGTGTGAGCTGAAGTTTCAACTTTTCTGATGGGTAAAGTTGCAGGACAGTGATATGTTTTGTACATACATGTCATAAATTCATGAGTATTCTGCTTGTTATGGGAAGTACTTACAGTATTTCTTGCTTGTTTGTCTGAGCTGCAACTTACAGTATTGATTGTTTCACTGTAACCACTTTAGACACAGAAATCTGATCTCTAAATGTTAAAGTATTAATGTGTTAAAGTATTAAAGACCAGAATGTGTGCTACAGAAGCATTTAGCTAAATGACTGTATTATTTCCTAATAAGTCTAATTAAACTGCCGACATTATTCAGAATAACTTCATTAAAAATATATACCGTAGTGCAAATGGTATGGTATTCTTGAGCATTCTTGTGATCTGATCATAATACACAGAGGTGACCCTGGTGCAGCTTTGCCACACACCCAGGTCTCATATGTCTGTGGAGTGTATCTGCAACTGTGTGTGTGTTTGACATGCATAGAAACGGTGAAATGATCCCCTCTGTCTTAGTAAGTCTGAGTTGGGCACAGGGTCACTGAGGATGAACACCATCTGGACTAGGACTGTGTAATATCAATTTTGTAATATATATCGATATTTTGTTTCCTAGAAAAAAAAAACTGATATTCATCTGCAAGTATCGTAACATCCAACTGTCACCTTGCTCACTCACTGCTTGCTTCGCCGGGAGAGTAATTAGGTCATCAGGCTTAGAGTGATTCCTTCAGATGTTCAGGTTAAAAAGGTACCAAACTATTCAGAGCAGGAACTTGGTTCACTTTATTTACTTTACTAATGCATGTCAGCTACAGTTTGGACTGTTTCAATTACAAGAAACATGTTTTCTCACCACTTCTTTGATTCATTTAGTCCAGCTGTCGACTTTAAGTCTGTGTCCAGGTATTGTGTAGTTGGTGCTTTTAATCAGTTTTCAGTTAAATTCATTCAATCCAACTTTATAACTGTCACAAAATGTCACCAAAATCCCTCTGTCCCTCTAAAATCTTTCAGAAAATCGCAAAAGTGTATTGAATTGTATCGTTTGCTGAATATCCCATTATATATTGTATCATGAGCAGAATATCGTGTATCGCATCGTGAGATTGTTGTATCACTACAGCCCTAATCTGGACTGACTTTCTTTGACTGGCTAATCGAGGGCAGGCAGATATTTTAATTGCCAGGGTGACTTTTCAGCTTAAATAATGACTACAAGATGAAAAGGGGATGAAAAGTTTAACAGAAGGGGGCAAATTCGATATCCAGGACTCAAATTAATGTCTATTCTAACCCCAATTTAGACTGCATGGCAAGGCAGACTTCCCTGAAAGCTTGCGGTGTGTTATTATTGCACCACAAGCTCTAATTATCAATAAAACATCATTACCATATGAGAAACCTTTATTTAAAGCAACTCGATCTTCTTGCATGTTTCACATTGTTTCCATCTATGCCTCACATCCCCGTGTGCCTTCAGCTATGCAAATATCTGACGACCTCTTCCGCAGGAATGGTACCACAGGTAATTATGGAAATGAATGCATAGATGCCAACTTTCGCCAACAAGTAGGTGAGACAATCAACCGGCAGCAGCACAAAATATTTTGGCGTGACCTCTACTACTCTACTGCGACCGTCCTGCCCGGATCGAGGGAGAGACGTCTGGATTCAGACTGTCTGTGTGTGGCGTTCGAGGAGGAAGTGGAGGACGCTGATGAAAGCTCAGGGCAACTGGGAGAGAGACTTACTGTAAGAGGATTTTATGCTGTGCCCTTGTGAGTGCCTTTGTACCTCTGGGCTTCTGTGTATTCACAGCTGGCTCGAAGGGTGGCCATCTGTAGTTTTGTGTGTGTGTGTGTGTGTGTGTGTGTGTGTGTGTGTGTGTGTGTGTGTGTGTGTGTGTGTGTGTGTGTGTGTGTCCGGGTTCTGGTACGTTTGTCAGTGTATAGCATATTCTCATTTCAAACTCTTTACATGCTTCACTTAGTTGAGAAAATGCTGAGGGGCGTCTATTAGGGAGGATCCATCAATCACTAGTTCAGAGGTGCCATGTCTGACCTTGGCCAAATGACCAAATGCAGAGATAGACGGTTTGTCTCTCCCACCTCTTAATGTCTTCATGCAGCTGCATGAGCAGCTGATGCATATCGTCTAATATTCAGATGACCTGCAGCGCCTCGTAAAAGTTTTCATATCCTGTGAACTTTTTCACATTTTCTTACGTTACAATGACAAATTTCAATGTATTTTATTATGAATGTATCTGATAAACATACATAAAGTTCAAAATAACTATTAAGTGACAAGAGAAAGATACATTTATGTTAGATGTACATCTCTGGAAATAATAAGAGACCACTGCACTGAACCCCATTGAAAACCTCCTGGTTATTCCACCAAATATTGATTACTGAACTTTTTAAAACATTAGTATTGTTGTTTCTAAATTAACAACTTGTTTTCTTTGCATCATTTGATATCTGAAAGCATTGTATCTTTTTGGTTATTTTGACCATTTCTCATTTTCTGCAAATAAATAATACATTTTTGTCGTCAGTAGTTCACAGAATAAAAGAACAATGTTCATTTTACTCAAACATAAACCTATAAAAAGAAAAAAATCAGGGAAACTGATAATTTTAAGTGGTCTCCTCAGAGCTCTAGGTATTAATTTTAAATAAAAATCAAGTGTCATCATTGTGTATTTAATCCTGTTTTGCCCTGATGCATCTCAGTAAATCTCAGTAAATCATAGCTGCTCTCAGAAAACCTAATTTGTAAATAAGGTGAGGAGTTTTCAATATGTACTTCAGTTTTATTTGTGTAATTTATTTCTGTTTGTGTCACACGAGTTGGGCAAAACTTAACAATTAAATGAATGGGCAAATAGCCGACAATCTAAATAGGAAGGAGCACCGTCATGGCAGCAGGAACTAAAAATGCCAATTGGATTTACTTTGAAGTATTGATAGAGAGTAACAATAGCTGACACACACACACACACACACACACATACACACACACAAATGAACATTTCACAGTGTTGAATTAGCCAAACAGCCATATTTTTGCACTGTTCGGAAAACCCGGAGTACCCAGAGAGAACAAGTGTCCACTGGAAGAACATATACAAACTCCACACAGAAAAACGCCAGGCTGGGATTTCAACCCTGGACCTTCTCCATGCAAGTAAACTGCAGCTGTGTTTCCATTACAAATTTACATAAATATTTGCCCATATTCTACTAATGTCAAAATATATTTGGTGTTTCCATCAAAGAAGAAAATCCCTTATGAATAAACTTGTTCATGCGAGTGCGATTATCCTCTAGGTGCCACCAGAGGAGACGTTGGTGTCATACATGCAATTAATAACTCGTATTCGTTCCATTGTTTTCTCTTTGCTCATTTATATTTGTGTTGTGATAAAAATGAAAATAAAAAACCCGGCTGGACGAGGACCTTTGAATGTAATCGTCTTTAAAGATGGTCGTTTACAGCTCCTCAGTTAAAATTGCTCAAATGCCAGAGAAAAAGGACAGGCATCCTTTCTTATTTGCACATCCTTTTCTGCTGTGTATGTAAACAAACACATATGCACCAGACCAGGAAAAGCCATTAGCCTTCCATTACCTGTCGCTCTAGAAATGCCAAGACACAATTACGCGGCGCTGCATTGTGGTCTCTGCTCAGCTCACCTTTGGTATTTCCTCTATTTCACGTCGGAGATGCCGATGGCTCCAGTGTTATGGTAATGTTCGTTTTGATAAGCCTGCAGTGCTTCTTGATAGACAGAGCCTGGAACAATAGGAGCCTTGGCCCCGTCACTCTTGGCAGTTGGACAGGGACACAAAGGAGACATAATGAGCAAAGATAGCAATGTGACGGCGGGGAGCAGATGAGAAAGGCTGAAGCTATTGTAGGTTGCTGTGACTGTCTGATGTGCGGCTGTACTTGAGAAAGAGAGAGCGGTTTGTCATGGGAGGAATGTTGTGCAGCGGCTTGATTGTGTGTTTGTGGATGTTTTCCTCTTTGTGCCACAGCGGCGGAGGGTGAGCCTGCCAAGCCACAGTCTGCTGCTGGCACTCTGGACCTGCAGAAATGTTTCTTTAGACGCAGAATTTCATAAAGAATTGATCAATAACCTATTCTGGAGTAATGAAAAAGCAGTCAATATCAGCACCTACTCTGATTTATGATCGCCTGTGTGTCTAGCACTATTAAAATCAAATCTCACTCATCTGCCTGTGCACTTCTAGCTCCACTTTTTGCTGGCTGCTAAAACCACCAGTGGAAAAGCTCATTATAGCTTGACACTTTTAGCACAAAGTTGACATTATTGAAAATGTCTTTGTTATGACAATTTGACATTAACCAATAAATCGTTACTGTTTAAACTTTACCTTAAATAACATAAAGTTACCTAATGTTTAAAGTGCAATCAGTAATACTTTCATAACAAATTTATATCAGTAATGATTTCTTGGTTAATGTCAAGTTGTCATAAGAGACATTTTGAATGTCAACTTTGTATTAAAAGTGTCATAATTTACCGAATGACGCTTTATGACAACAGTCATAAATATTCATGAAGGCTTATTCATGTTCATGACAGAAGTTATGTCATGTTTATGAAAGTGTCATGTCAGTCTTTTTCACCCCCTTCAAATAAAATGTTACCGTTTCGTTATTTCAGTAACTCAATTAACTGAAACACATTTTGCAGATTAATAACAGAACACAACAGTTTTTTTTTCCATATATTTAGTTCTGTCAAATATGAAGACCCTACATATTAAACATGCCACCACTTTTGTTTAAAACAAAGTTTTTATAAAGCAAGAGCTTAAAAAAATTGATATGAATATGCAGTCCGCTGACACATTAGGAGGATTTTATTTAGCTTTACTGTGTTGAAACAAAGAACATTCATCACCCACTTTGACCTGCCGCCTCCAGCAAACTGTAAATACTGCTGCACTGCAAACAAAACTTCATCTTTAAGGAAGTCATTGTTTAATGGGTGTAGTGCTTGTATCCCCCATCACCTTTCAGCGGTTTGACAAGCATC
>CAEGAF010004483.1:0-55084 GCA_903067075.1 Micropoecilia bifurca
ATATTTATCCCTCTTTTTGTGCATTCATTCTTCTTTCCTCCTCGTCTTCCTACACTGTGTCCTTTCTTTGCACCTTCATTCTTTCCTTGCCGTCTTCCTCTCCCGGTGCTCTTCCCTTTTTCATTCATTCCATTCTATACACGTGTCCTTCCTTCTGTCCTTCCATAGTCATAAATTGATGGTGTACTGATAGAGTAGTGTACTTTAAAATGAAATCTGAAAAGTTGAGTCTGGGAAAGTGTGGATTTTTTACACAATTAATGGGTGGGAACATTGTAGCAGTCCACCTTTTTTTATTGAAAAAAAGACCCAAGAAGAGACAAAGAAGTAAGCTTGAATTCCCCATAAATCCTAAAACAGACATTTTCTATTAGTTCTATCGAGGCTCCTCGGTTATTTTACAAATCGGACTTATTTGGAAGTAGAAAAAGCACCGTGATTAATCCCCATCAGCTTCCAAAAGTTTTCCCCTGCATTAATCTAGGTAATCTGCAGAGCTTACTATGAAGACTTCTTTTTTTGCTTATTGCTGCCATTTTTTAGGTTCTCTGCGCTTTTCTAATCACATTGGGGTTAAGGATGAACTCTGCACAGACAAAAAGTCATTAAACAACGTAAAATATGACTGAAAGACTGCAGAAGGAGTGTTCTGCTTTCAGTATGTATAACCTGCAACTGATTCTCCTGCCTCTCCCTTGACAGCTATTTTTTCAACAGTGATGTAAAAATTTGTCCATGACCTCCACCTATAAAACACTATGCTTAGTTTTTGGCTCTTTCACAGCATCCATCTCCATCTTCCATGATTGATGACTCACTGTTTGCGACGATTATTCTCGTGCTTTAGCTTTATCCTGCTCATGGCCGGAGCCCAACTGAAATTAACTGCTATAGCTTTTGACACATGCTTTATCCAGTGGAAGGCGACACAATATGTATCATTATCACACCTCAATTTACGACAATTTCTGAATGCAAACCCTTGACTTTTCCCCCTTTGTCACATTAGACCCTGAAACTAAAGTGTATTTTATTGAGATTTTATGTGATAGACCAAGATAAAGTAGAGCGCAATTATGAAGAAGAAGGTGAATGATAAATGATGTGTGGTTGTCAAGTAAATTAAAAAACAAAACTGGAAAAGTTTGGTTTGCAATTATTTTGAGGTGAGCAATGGATGGGGGCTTTGTGAGACATCAGCCTTAACTTTGACAATAAATATGCTTCATTGTCACTAGAGCTCAAGCCAAAGGAATTTGTCAAACCACTTAGTAATAAAAAAGTAAAGAAATTATTAGCCTTAGCTATGCACCGCAAAGTCAAACAAAAGTAGTACAAGGCTCTTGCAGGATCTTGATGAAGGTTCTGATCCCTGTGAGGCATGTTTTGACAGATACCCCATTCTGAAGAAGACCCTTAGAATTTCTTCTTCTGGTTTTACAGATATCTCTTCAGAATTGTTTAACACCCAGCGCTAATTGCTGCCTTTTGTTCCTAATGTAGCCAGAGAAGATTGGCCAATCTCCGGTTGCCCCAACGTCCGACGGAGACAAGGTGGACCTGGAAGCCTTCAGCGAATTCACCAAGATCATCACCCCTGCCATCACACGAGTAGTCGACTTTGCCAAAAAACTGCCCATGTTCTCTGAGGTGAGAGAAGGCTGATTATTTGGCAACCGACGACCAGTTTGTGCGTAGACGAATGCCCCTCTCAGACTGTGTGTGTTTGTAAGTGCTCATAGAGATGTGAGGATCATAAGTACGATTTGTCAAGCAGATCATTTAATCTGTCTGAAGGAAAGGCCAATACATTTCACTGCAAATTTATTCATACCTCTTAAACATTTAAATTGCTTTACATTTTGTTTCACCTTGGGATTTTCTGTTATAGATACCCATAACCTCAGAAGTAAAAGAGGATTTGTGGTTCTCGAAAGTTTGTTCAAATATCAATTTTTGCTGCTATTGCAAGTCTTTCGGTTATTTCTGTACTACCTCTGCACATTTTTATTGTTCATTGTTATAAATTGATTGGGTCCTCAGTTTGATACAGATCTGGACTTGATCTGGACGTGTCTGCCTCGACCTAAAGTGTTTTATTGTGGCTCTGGTTGTATGTTTCGGATCTGACAGACTTCATGGCTTTCTTTCAAAAAGGGATTTTTTTTTCTTGCCGCTTTGTATTTGTGAAGCTAATAGACACTTGTATTAGTCAATATTTCCTCCAGCAGTGACCTACAGGTAGACACCTCAGGGAACAAGCTTTCTTACATATGATACTCAGTTCGGGTTACATTAAATAATAAACATCTAATAAAGTAGTGACAAGGCATTATATTATTAAGCACTGATTGAAGAGTTATTGTCTGATGGGCTAGATGGATTTAGGCCTGTGAGTGGGAATTTGTAGCATAATTAGCTACTGATGTGGAGAAGTTGCAACCGTAATCCTGTGCAACATTTAGAAACAAAAATCGAAGGCAATGATGTTGAAACTGCTCTTTTTTCAGTGTAATTGTGTGTTTAATAGTTTCTTCCTTGATAGATGATACCACTGAAATCAATAAGGAAAAAAAAAACATATTGTGTTTACTGAGATGAAAATTAAAGCTTAGCAGATGGCAACGCCAGAATCCGCCTCGTTTTATCTCAAAATAATAAAAGTCACTATAAATTAGGCTGTTTAATCTGATAACATTGAACTATGGGGAAAAAACCTATTTGAGCCGTGAGGCTTCTTCACGCTGCCTGTCTGAAGCCCTGATAGAAAATGCACAGAAACAAAGCCAGCAGTCATTTACTCACTAAAAAAAAACACTAATTAATTGCTGCTCCTTTAAATTGACACAGCCATAAATGCATTGTAAGTGTTTGGTTTGAGCTTCAGTTACAAGCCATGATTACAAATTTACAAGACAGATCAAGGCAGCAAATGTCAATTAATCGGCTCGGCTGCCAGGAGCGACACAGGGAGAGTAGAGTTCGTACCGAGGTGAGATTAATTCGGTGAACGCATTCTGCACACGCAACGAGATGAGATTCAGCTGGGAGGGGCTTGCATCCTTGTAAATCAGGGTGGTTTTGAAATAATCTGTTTATTCACGGAAACGAATACATGCTCGGTATTCATCCATCGTTTTTCTTCTGTTTTTGAACCACTTCTTTTACTCTTATCCATTTGTCTCTCTTGTTATCTGTTCAGCTTTGGTTGATGCTGGGAATTATTTTATTTTATTTTGTCGTGTGAAACAGCTGAGTAGGCCTTGCCCACACGAGAACACAACTGATCCGAACAATCTTTTCGTTTGCCCCTAAAATATACTCATAGAAGTAACACTGTTGCTATCAGTGTCTTCATCCATATAAGAACAACATAAGTGAATGGATGCGGCGCTCTGATGTTGCCTGGAAAATGCACTAACACAGCAATGGAGCCGAGGAGCATGTTTTTATGGAGTTTGGCACAGAGCTGGAAGTCATAGAAAATAAATGCTGCCACCCTTTGTTTGAGACTAGGGACATTAAGGGTTAGAGTTACTGACTAACATTTATTCTGGCCCATTGACTATAAACCATATAGACTATCAAAAAGAAACAGAAAGCCAGTGCAGTGATTTAAGGGCTAGCATAACATCAAACATTTTTCTTGTGTTAGTAAGGACACAGGCAGTAGCATTCTTGTTAACATGGATATTATGGACACATGGAAGTGACTGTTGTTGACGATGGTCAAGTGAGGGAACTTGTTCATTGTAATTTAACTTTTTTCCAACAACATAAATGTAAATGGATGCACAATATATCTTCACATTTCTATGTTTGCATTGAATCATAAATGTATACATATATATATATATTTTTGCATTTATGATCACCAGCTGCCTTGTGAAGACCAGATCATCTTGTTGAAGGGCTGCTGCATGGAGATCATGTCGTTGCGAGCGGCAATCCGTTATGACCCCGAAAGCGAGACGCTGACGCTGAGCGGGGAGATAGCTGTGAAGCGCGAGCAGCTGAAGAACGGAGGACTGGGTGTGGTATCTGACGCCATCTTTGATTTGGGCAAAAGCCTGGCGCAGTTCAACCTGGACGACACGGAAGTGGCGCTTCTGCAGGCCGTGCTTCTCATGAGCTCAGGTACGCTTAAAGTAAAAGATGTATCTTTCAATTTATAACTTCATGTCAATGGCTTTACATACCATTGAATGAAACATGTAGCAAATGAGGTCTTACTTAATGTTATTTAAATAAAATTTCAATCGTACTTATCTCTGGGAGGTGAAATCTTTAAGTTCATTAAGTACTGTACATAGTGCTTAGATCTAAGTGTTTAAAAACCAGCTGTCATTTAAAGAAATGCCTTGTCTAAACCTTATCACACATTTTTTGGTCCCCTTTCTTAAAGATTGGGTCCACCGTCCCAATCTGTAACTCCAGAGCCATTGTCCAGTCCTACATGTAACAAAAACAAGGCTTGTCAACCAAGCCAATAATGCCCAGAGTCTTCACAAATTCAGGATTAATGTTCTGCACCCAGGCAATGTGCTGATGAGGAGCTATCCGCTACTAACCAAGTCATGTAGAGGAAGTACATTTTGAACTTGGAATATTTGCTTCCTCTACTAAGGATATGGGGACTGGATTAAGAAGATTCTCAAAGTTATCCTTACGTTACCCAACAAGGTCCTTAGTGTGCGTCAGCAGCTCAAACCCTATGCCAAACAAGACATAGGGAATAACATACTGTATGCTTTCTTTTCTGAGTCACTTCCATAACTTTCATGAGACCAACCAAAAGTCCGTCCTCATAGCTTCTCTGAATTGCTCCTACACCTACATTTTTCCTCATGCATAAAGAAAGCCATCCATTAACTACCAACAGGATTGTCAGTTCTGCTATATTGTCAATGAACTGGTAGTTTTTTGTTGTTGTTGTTTTGGTGTAGCATTATTAAGTAAAACATTTGTGCACCTGCTCCTGGCTTCCTCAATGATTTATTGCTGTAGCCACACATCATCATAACAAGTCAAGAAAACGCTACCGAGATCAGAGCTTACTAAACGTTCCTTTGCCTCCTTTCTTGACAGATCGCTCAGGCCTGACGTCTGTGGACAAGATAGAGAAGTGCCAGGAGACGTACCTGCTGGCATTCGAGCACTACATCAACTACCGCAAGCACAACATTCCCCACTTCTGGCCCAAACTCCTGATGAAGGTGACGGACCTGCGGATGATCGGCGCGTGCCACGCCAGCCGTTTCCTTCACATGAAGGTGGAGTGTCCCAACGAACTGTTCCCGCCGCTTTTCCTCGAGGTCTTCGAGGAACAGGAAGTGTGACACGTGCAGATGCCAGCGTGTGCAACAGGAAGCAGGAAACGGGAGACGGGCTAAGCCACAGCGACGCGTGGAGAGTCTCATCGGCAGGAATATGCGTTTCTCCGACATCAAATTCACTGTTTGTGGTTACAAAAGAAACTGGATATAACCGGAAAGAAAACACACCAGCATCGGGAGAATGGAACAAGAACCTCCTCCCTCTCTTTCTTACACCTTCTCCTGTTTAAACATCCGTGTGGGGGCCCTTCTGTCTGAGCAAGCTGTTTGGTCCAGAAAGAGTTGTTGCCATTTGCCAAGACACATCCACAAACACATAAAAACACTCACACACAGAGCCACAGCTTGTTTCACCTCAGTTCTTCAGGGCAGCATTGTTTGTGGGGGTCAGGTTCCCCTCCTTGTTTCCTTTTTTTATTTTTTTTTAAAGCTTCTCTCAGTGCTCACGTTTTGAAGCAGCATCAGAGTTGATCAGGATCTTTCAGTATTATTTCTGAATAAGTGTTAAAACGGTAGTTCAGAAAACGCGGCGTCATTCCTCACAGTCATGTGAGCAATCGGCCAACACTGCAAGCTAATTTTATTTTAATTTTCCACATTTCTTTGGTGTGCAATGGCGCCGATGGACGCAAAAGCAACCGGACCCGGCTGCCAGGTAAATCAACTCAATCTGAGCCGTTACTGCTGTTTTGTTGTTTTGTTTTGGAGCTGCTCCTCCTCTAAGATCCCACTGAAACAGGTGCTATATTTATATACAAAAGGCTAGTCCGGTTCGATGAAAATGTTCTGTCAGCCTTTAAAAAGGGGGCAGACCAAATCTACTTTTTTTTTCTCTTTTTTTTTGTCATCGGACCGGCTCCTGTGACTCATACACACACATACATACATACATGCATGCATGCATACATACATACATATGTGCAGGCGGTCCTCGTCGCTGCCTGCGCAGCTCTCATACCGTCGTATGAATGACAATGAAGCGCTTCTCTCTCAGAGGAGTTACGACTCTGAAAGAAGGAAAGGAAAAAACGCAAAGGGAGGAGGGAGAGATTCCCTTTGAGAAGCAGAAGTAAGGAGGAGCGAAGGCAGGGAGAGGAAACGAGGCATAATACCCGGACTGGGGTCAGAAGTAAATCTTCTGCACCTCGTCTGCCACTGTCGTCATTTGACACACATTTATATGAAAACACACAACTTCACCTCAGAGTAACATAAATGCCTCATTTTACTGTACACACTGCACGACAGTGTCGATTTAAATCCCTCATCCGTAGGGTTTCTATAGAGTCCACTCCTCACGGACTCAGCTCAGTGTGGCCCCTCCAGGCTTCCATACACTTGCCTTTTTTAGAAAAAAAAAACAAAAAAAGAAAAAAAAAGAAATCTATGGAAGTCACTGAGAGCAGGCGAAAAGGCCAAGAAGGCTACCATTTACCTCAAATACGGACACACCCCGAGGATGGGGCGGCCATGCTGCCCCACGGTGTCAGGCACTACCTCACCTCTGTGGACACAGGGCAGCTGCCCACAGCCAGACATACACCGTTCAACTGGTTTCATATGTGGACTAACACAAAAGTTCAGACTTTTCTTTTTTGTCGTTGTTGTTTTGCGTAGCGGCACAAAAACACTCAAAGAACACACACACAGACACACATTTAACTCTCTCACTTGGTTCTAATGAGAAACCGTACAAAAAAGACAGGAGGGCCGACCACCCCTCCCCACCCTGCAGGGGTGGGGGGAGTGGTACCCATCACATTCGGATCATCTCGTCGTTCTGTTATTTGGGACCAAGCGTCATCCTTTCATCCCCTTCTGTAGAAACAGAAACCGACTTACAGGAGCAACAAATGAACGGTGCCCCCCCCCCGGGCTTAGACCACCTCAGAGAGCAAGCAAGGGGAGCAGACGGGGCACAGTGAGCATGCGCCCACCATGGCCTCGCCCGCTCAATTAGCGCGCAGAGACCGGGCGTCTGCAAACGAGTGACTTGCCACAGCTCGCCCATGATTTCTGCCACTGGATATAGAACAAAACAGGGTGTCTGTGATTGATGGTCACCACATTAGATTTACAATCATGGGGAAAAGAAAGATTCTAACAAGGTCGCTGTCATTTAAATTTCAAAATTTTGCCAGACACTCAGACATTTGAGAGGCTTTAAATACTTCATAGTTCAAAACGCACTTTTCTGCTATATTGATCTTTGATGTTGACAAAACAAAAAGGTATTTTTTTATGAGCATAGTTCCAGGTCAGTTTCTCCTATTTGTACTCCTATTTTGTGCCTATGCATAGTTTTATTTCCCCTTCCTACTTAAACTTTCCATTTTAAAACTAATCATTTCGTAACCGTGTACTTAATCGCTATGTTTCTATTGGTAATTAAAGTGTAAATGTGAAATATAGAGGAGATGATATTTAAAATCTTTAAATCTAAAAAGGCTAAAAATCGTATATTTTAAGTGTATTGTCCAAGATTTTAACAGGTTGAATTTTATTAAATGTAACATTTAGACATTTGTCCAGTGACCAGTGTTGATTTCCACCTTTGATCAGTACAATGATAAGGGGGAGAAAAAATACATTGAATGATCTACTGTAGGTTTTATTAGTTTCTTCCATGAACTCTTTGCTGATGTCTTTCTACCTTGACATTGTGCTAGCCCACTAATGTTTGACTACCGACCAGCTAACTGTCAGAACGCCCATTTTGAAGAGGCTTCTGGGTCACACTTGGTGAATTATTGATTTCTGCTAGACTTACTTTTAAATCCCATAGCAACAAACTGATGCAGTTTCTTTTTGTCATGATTGTAGTCGAATGTCTTGTGTATCCCAGTTTTTGTCACTATAATAGTAATGTGTAAAACATCCGTGGCAGACATCATACATGAGGCAGCTGAATGACTATTAAAGAATACATCATTTGTTAAAAAAGCCCACTCTGTTCCTTGGATTCTGGGTCCATGCCAAATCTGGGTTCCCCTCCTATAAAAGAGTCAGTTCTATTTAAATGTCAAGCAGCAGTCCTGTACATAATGGAAAACTCACACCTCTACAAGATGGATAAGAGTCCGCAACGGAAAGTTAAAGAGGACCTGGAATGTTGCTCCTTTAAGCACATCAACAGCTTCTGGGATTCATCACTTCTCCTGCTCTGCCATCCTCCTGGCCTTCCCTGGAGCTGAGCTCAAGCCATCATCACATCCCCATCCAGCCTGGCTAGTGGGAGTTTTTGCACTACTGGAGCGGTCCTCACTTTCACCCTTTCCTCTTCAAAGTTTTATCTGTACACATGTGTTGGCCCAACTCACCCCAAATGGGAATCCTTGACCACTCTGTATAACAGAGGCTGACAGCCACAGTGGCCTCAGGCCCAAACCTTTCCTGTTGCCGGCATCACGCCGACAACCCAGAGAAAAACGGGGGTTTGGGGGGGGGTTTGTGAGGGTTTGTGAGAGACCCCTGCATGGGAGGTTTGGAGGGCTCTGTAGCACTTATCGTCTTCTCGTAATCATCATTACATTTCAGATCTGGGGCCCTCCAAATTGTTTTTCCTCCTCTTCTTAACCTTGCTGTTTGGCCAAGAATCGCTGACACCAAACAGGATCCAGGCCTCTCCACCTTGTGAGACAAGGCTGGCCATAAACGCCTTTCAGAGAGGCGCCACCGATTGAATGTGAACAGCAAAGCAGTAGAGGCGAGATCAAGAGATTTGAAGACGCAAGGAAGCAAAAGAAAACAAAATGCCATTATTAACTTGGATTAAAGTGGGAATTGTGGATGGGGAAATGTTGGATATGCAATGTCCCCCCCAATTTAGGTGCCCCAACCTCTTCTCCCACACTAGCCGAGGACCCAAAATGAGAACCCCCTCCACCCCCCCACCACCAGCTCCTCCTCTCAGTTCCAGTTGAAAATTTTAATACTGTGGGGGTCGGAAAAGAATATCCCACATTCCAGAGATTGAGGTTTGGATCACCTCTTTGTTAAACAACTGAAAGAGGAGTGTAAGAAATCTGATGTCCTTTTGTTGAACGGACTGGGTTTTTGTGTAACTGAGGGGGTTAAATGCTGCTTTTCCTTATGGGACAAAATAAGATCTGAAATGATATGAATCCATAAAGCAAAATTTAAAAAAAGAGAGGACTTGAAAAAAAAAGACTCCTAAACAGAATTATTGGAGATTTTCTTTTTCCTTGTTTTCGTATATTTCGTTGTATCTTGATGCTTTAACTGCTCTGTGTAAAAGCGAGAGGAAAAAGAAAATGGCTGTAGTCACTTTTTGACCATGTGTGCAGTGTAACATTGGAGAAATGTCACTTCTTTTGCCCACATCTGTCTTTTGTGTTGAGAAGCCAACTGATGCGTTTTGTCTCGTGTCTCTCCAGTTGTCTGTCCTCTTTTATCAGAGGAGGAACTCAGAACCAACAAAACAGGAGTTGCTTTTTTTTATACGTATATATATTTCTCTTTTTGTAATGGAATACAACAGAAAATAATGCAACCTTAAACTGAAAACTGAAAAAAAAACTGAAACACAAGCCTGTCATACCTCACGCAACACAAAACATATACGAACTTGGGAGGCATCGTGTTTTGCAGGCACATGTAAAATTGCAGAGATGCATATAGACTAAAGAGGAACAGAGAGTTACGTGTCGGGCCTTTGTGTTCGCGTCCGTGTACAAGTTCAGCTCAATAAATTAGATTATTATTGCAAAGTTAATTGATTTCAGTAATTCAATTCAAAAGAGAAAATCACATGCAGGACTTCTTGCACACATTGATAAATTTCAAATATTTATTAATGTTAATGAATATGGCTCGAAGCTGGGAAAAAAAACATTTTCTGGAAAAAAAATACAAAAATAAAAATACTGTGGAATAATGTCGGGGAATTTGTACCAATATGTTATGGTCTACAGAATTATGGGGAAAACTATTGACTGGACAGCTGACAGTATAGCCATTGACAGGCTTTACAAGGAGAACGAAAGACATGAGCTGAGGCTGAAGCAGCTTACTATACTATTATTATTATACTTGGTTAGGGCTCTTTTTGCTTGAAATACAAAAAGATTTGGCTCATTGGCATATTCACCAATTCAGATTTGTCTGTGTAACGCAACTCCAAATTATTTGCAGAAAACCACCCTATTCACCATGTTTTCACCTTCCTTTTTTTACTGAAAATGCAGCTTAGGAGCATGGCTACTTGACACTCTGTTGGCTGAGAGTGTCAAGTAGTACTCCTACTTGACACTCTCAAGTAGGAGAGTGAATACTACTCCAAATCCAGGAGTAGTATTACTTTTCTTGGCGGCATTTGGCTATTCCCTGAAGTACAGAGACAAGGCGGACTTTAGATTGTGACTCCTCTGGTGGTGCTAAGACAGTTTCCACTGTGCATATTAAGGTATATTTGGTGTAAAATGGTCAGTTTCAGGAATTTTTTAACAAAGGCTTAAGTATTTCAGGATTTTATCTACTTGGGGGTGGTTGTGACCCCTTACTATTGACATAAGAGCTAGGAAACAAGATTAGCTTCTCCAAAGTTCTCTAAATTTTATTCAAACTTTGTCCCTCCACTGAACTTTCTGTTATTAAGCTTGGTTGAAACACTCTTAGCATCCAGGCTTTTTTAGCTATAGCTTTATGTTGCTCTTGCAGAAGACGTCCGTCACTTTCTGCTGGTCAACTGTCAAGTCTGGAGTTTTCCAAAAAATTGTGCTGACCATAACATATCATCCTGTTTTAGTGGTGGTATATTTTTCTAAGAAACATAATTTGGGGTTTTCATTCATTTGTAAGCTATAATCAACAAACTGTCACTGTATGCAATACATCTATAAAATGAGTTTTACTTTGCAAACAGAATTACTGAAAATAATTCACTTTTCTATGATATTCTACATTATTGAGATGCGTCTGTTGGTTTTTCCTCAAGGTTTGGGGCCCTCTTATTGATTTGGATCTCAGATGAACCCAAGGACATGCTTTGCTAAAATCACTCAGCACTTCTCTGACCGTGTTGTAGATCATGACGTAAAAAAAAATGTGAACGGCCCAGAGACTGAGGGATGTTTGCTTCTGTAATGGCTGATTGTTTTATGGAACTGAATGTAGCTGAAAGGGGGGAGGAGGGGGGGGCTGGACCTTAACCTGGCACCCACAACCCAGCTTCCACTCACCAGCAGAGAGGATAGTGGTGTCACACAGACATTTGGGGGAAGAGAAAAAAAAACTGAGAGGATATATTGCCCGTTTGCAAGGTGCAATACTATGTACTTTTGTATGTTTTCGGTTTGGATTTAGTTTTTGTTTACTTTTTACTTTTTCAGGGGTGGGGTCGGGGTCTGGGGGGAGGGAAACATGATCAATGATGTAAATACAAAACCATACAAAAACACTCAAGATTCATTGTAAAAAGTCAACTTTACCGCTCCATCCCATTGTCATGTAAGTGAAGACAACAAAAGAAGCAAAGACATGTGTAATGCTTGTTACAACTTTTTTACGTGTGCACGCTCTCACATGTGCATGCAGGTCCATAATCAAAAGTGCCCCTTGACATTAATCATAATCCCCTGTGCCTCGTCTTGTTTGCAAAGAGATAAAAGCCTGTACCCTCTGTAGTCTCATGATGACATGAAGCGCTACACGTGTGGCTGTGGGTTTTTGTGTATGCGTGCTCAGATATTGTCCTTTAAAACTGATGATGCGAGTGGTGACAGCAGCTCAGTTAGCTGCAGGAAAGGAGAGAGGA
Organism: Micropoecilia bifurca; assembly: GCA_903067075.1. Lineage (NCBI taxonomy): Eukaryota > Metazoa > Chordata > Actinopteri > Cyprinodontiformes > Poeciliidae > Micropoecilia > Micropoecilia bifurca. The sequence goes on from CAEGAF010004483.1 coordinate 12,112, forward strand.
GATGCATGCTAGACTCTCTGTCTAGCATGTGTCTCAGCTAACCCAGCTGCCAAGCACTCACATTGTTGTCATCAAAGTGTAAAATGGATCTGAACTTTTGTCCAAAGCATCGTTGGCTAGCTTACGGTGTCCAAAACACCTTAAGCTATCTTGGAAATGTTGCAACATCAGCTTATACCGGCCCCAGTTACACTAATATTTTTTTTAAATTCTATTGGTTTATGTATGTGTACTTCTGGGAGAATATTCCTTCGCCTCTCCCCCAAAACTGAATGTCCATTCTGCCATAAAATGGAGTGTAAATGGGGTCTTAGATGATGACAGCAGTTTGAACTTTCCATTGTTTTAACTACAGATGCATTGCACCAATTCACAACAAATGTCATATCAAAGAAGTTTGAAAACAAAAAGACCCAATTTATATCTAGAAATATAATCAGTTCAATATGATCCAATCAGATTGCAATTCAATTAAATGCAGTCCAGTTCAATCCTACTTATAATACAATGCACTCAAGTTTATAATGCCAATTGCTAAGACATTCTCTAAGGACCTATGGTTCTCTTGTATCCGACACAAGGAATTATAAAAGTTATAATATATAACTTCAGTATCTTTACCGTTGATGGATTAAGTAAATAGGTCACGGGAAAACTGGCCGTTTGATTGGTGCTTCTTCCATCCGCAGACCATCTACTGAGCTCAAAATGATCCTTTTCTTACTCTGATTTTGAAACTTTTAAATCTAGCCCCAACTAATTTGGCTCAATTCTCGCTTGTTGATGCTTTGGACAAAGGTGAAGATTGTCTGTAATGTCATTTGTTTTGTTTTTTTCTTTGTTTTTTTTTTCTTATTGGTTGTGTTTGGTTCCCTGTCCCTCCCCCTATGCCAAATATAGAGTTTGTTGAGACATGCAAACAGCAAGATGTCTATGCAATCTCCCCTCCTAAATCTTTTTTTTCCCCAAATAAGAAAGACAAGCTCACTGTAACAACGAGCCAGTCTGACTAATTAAAATCAAATTTGGCCTGGCTTGAATTCCAGAGGCTCTTTGCATGACCCAAAGACCCTTGCTGCTCTTGTGTGGGCACATATCCCAACTGCTCAGCAGAGATGGCCTTCTCGCCCAGCTTTTTTTGGCCGGTCCAGAGGTGCAGGAGCTCTTCCCAGCAGTCCGTATCCCACAGAAGTAGGCGGGGTTCATTGGGATGTTGTGGAAAACAAGGACTCTGCGAGATGTGCTGTTTCCTGTGAATTGCTCAGAGTGAGATGCGTGAGTGTAAGTGTGCGCGTGCATGCTTGGGTTCTGCTCATGCTTCCTTAATGGCATCGGTGCATCAAGAAACTTAGATTTTAAAATTAGGAGCGGCAGCTAAATTTAATCCCGTTTGCTGCCTTTATATACTGTCACTTAGTTCAATGTAATGTTAGTTCTTAGATTTGTGCTTTAGCTTGTGTTTACTTAAAACCTTAATGCTTTTGATTCTGAATCAGTTTAGATACAAATAATGTTCACGTTTTTGAAATGAAGATCTAATACCAACCTGATTTAGCTTTACATTAGCACTTAACTTAAAGAGCACTTTGAATGGCCCAAACGCGATAAAAAGGGAAGAGTCTTAGTGGTAATTTCTTAAAATGTACATATTTATAAATTGCATATAAGGTTATGTATATTTAAAACATTTTTAACCCCAAAAAGAAGGAAAAAAAATATTAAAATAATTATTTAAAGTTTACTATAATTTATAATGACGTGCAATAACTCATTGAGTTTCACATCTAATCAGAAAGTTCTTCACACATTTGTGGGGATTAATGCACCTTTCCATGAGAGCACCAGCAAGACCCAATCAGCATGCATGCACACACGAGCACAAATGACTTTTTGTTACTGGATAAAGAAAGTAATTGAAGGATTCTCTCAGGTAAAAAAAAAGAAAAAAAAAGAACATTTTCTAATAAATGATGGTGAACATTAGATTGGAAACCCTTGTTATTCGTCTTTTTGGCCTCCCAATGTGCAGTTGTGCATTGTGTCTGTTTTCTGTTCTGGATGGGTTTCTAGAAGAAACTGAATTCTAACCAAACACTAAGTTTCCAAATTTTAGACCCAGTGAAAATGAATGAGCCTCACCTGGTTTTGGTAGATGGTTTACATCACAAAGGAAGGCAAATTTGTATCGTATGAGTGTTTTCAATCCTTGTTGGGTTGGAGTTTGTGCTGCTATTGAAGCCCACCTCTCTCATATAAGGTAAAAGGAATATCCCAAAAAATGTTAAAACAATCTGGCATTTTTTCTTTATTGCTGGTCTTTCTTTTTTTTCTTTTAAGATAAAAAGAGCATCATTTTTCTGAAAATTATGATTGGTTTGAATAATGACACTTTCACTGTGCAGGAGTATTTTTTATCTTTTCATGCACAACACTAAGTTGATTAGATTTAGACTCTAAAAAGTATCCATGTAGAAAAATAAGAGTTTTAAATTATATTTGTATGAGTGATGCAAATATCACTCATGCGAGGACATAAATATATTACCTTAAATATATTAATTTTCAAATTAACCTTACTTCTTTTTAATGATTGTGTATTATAATTTAGATTTTACCTTGTACGTTAAAGACGTGGAAAATTTATAGATTTATGATTAAAAATAAATAAATAAATAGGTTATGTGTCTCTAAAAATATCCTTTTTACTCTGACTAATGATTAAGTTCAACATTTCTTTTTAATAAACCTTACTTTCTTAGTGATTTTGTAGTCACAGGTTTATATTTTCCGTTTCGTGTTTCTAACATGGCTCCTAACATTCCCAGGTAAGTACATGATGTGCTGTGCAGTATCTCTGATACTGGATAGATTTGGACTTTTCTCAAAACCAGGCTATGCAAAGTTACTGCTTTTTCTTTACACTTGCTCCCTTTTATAGTCAAAATCTCTTGCAGCCATACATAACACTCCCTCGTGTTGAGGCTGAACGTACAGAAGCACATGACTCCCATCTAAAACCCAGCATCCGTCTTCGTCAGTGTGGAGGCGAAGGAACCTCACCCAACCCCAGACACACACATACACACACACACACACACAGACCCCACACACCCCTATCCATCTGATGACGACAAGATGCTCTCAACTGATGGGAATAAGGAAAGGCCTTGCATGTGTAAAACCGTGAATGCCAATGTCTTTGTGGGAGGACTGAGTTGTGTGTAAGAAAAACTGTGTCAGCGCTTTGTTGTGATTGTGTGTTGGTTGACCTGCTTCACTTTTTCTTCAAAAACCAATCGAAAAGCACCTTTTAAGGCCTTGGTGAGTGTAGAACAGACATTTGTCCTGTCCCAGATCAGTGTTATTCCCTCGGATGAATTTATCACAGTGACAGGCAGACGTATATGAAGAAAAAAATAACAATAAAAGCGTGGGAGGGAGGAGGGGCTTGGGAGCCATTTCTCATCTTTGGTAAGATTGCAAGGTAGAGAAAAATGAATTTCAAGAAAATAACAGAAAATAGATACTTGGAAAGAGAAACGTCAGCAGCTTTAATCAACAAAAGCTGTGTTAGTACAGAATAAGGGAAATCACTGGCACAGATGAAGAGTTTGAATCTTTGTAATTCACTTCAAACATTCACATTATTGATTGCTTTAATCTCCCTCATCATTTTCCTACAATTTGTTTCATACTTCTGCAGGCGACTTATTCTAAAATCTGCTCTTTTATTTTAAAAAAAAATGCAGGATTTGAGGCTTTTCAGAAGGAAGATTCAGGTGCTACATTGAATCCACAAACTGGGCACAAAAATGAGTTTGAGAATATTAAAACTCAAAGTAAAGTTGCTTTAGTGGTGCTGGGTATCACAAGAGTTTGCTGGCCTGTCAAACACAGTGGTATTATGATCTTAAAGCCTTAAACCTTTGGAAATGTGAGCAGGTACCAAACCTGTTAATCTGCATTTCCCTAAAGTTTGTGACCAGAAAGAATCGCTGTGTGCTCGATATCATCTTCATCTTTTTTTTTTTTTTTGGACTCAACTTTCCACTAAAGTGATCAAGTGCAGCCGAATGTGGAAAGTCCTTTAGCAATGAGTTTTTGTAGTTTGGTGATCCCAATTATATTAAAAGTCAGAAATCATTATTTCAGTATCCAAAGTTTGTTTACTTTGTTTCATATGTAATCCAATTTTTAGAGAAGTGGCATTTATTTTATTTTTACTATCATGAACCCATATAAACATGAAGATTTGCAGAAATAGGCGCTTAAAATTGATCACTGTGTGTATAAATCTACATAATCACTTTTTGGACTCAATTACTGAAATAGACTTGATGATCTAAATTATTGACATCGCATTTAGAGTCGCCAGCATCGATATTGGTGGCTATTCCATGGATTAAAAGGCATGAAAATACTGGGTCAGATAGGGAAACTTTTTTGCTGCATGAAGATTTTATAGTCGAAGGGTTTTATGGAAAAATATATGTATAAATGAGCGAGATAGCAGATTTTAGCTGAAATTTTAGTAGTGATAGAAATTAGAAAGGCGAGGTGTCGAGTTTGGGAAAGATATTGTATTAGGAAAGATATACAATGTATTGTAATTTTTTTTTTATCTCCAGATGATTAACTGGCCTCAAAGGGTGCTTATCGTTCTCTCATTGTGGTTCAACCTATTTCCTACTCTGCCAAATGCCCACCATCACGTCACACCATCCACTTACATGCACGAGCCTATGACTGTGAAATCAAAAGCATCGCTCGCTTCTCGGCAACTTGCTGTAAAGGTATTCGCATCTCTTACACTTCAGTGTGTTTCACGCACGCACAAGTAAAATCCAGTGCAATTAAGGCTAACCACTTAAACTGACAGATCTGGGAGCAAATGTATTTGCTCACTGCTGCATGCACAGAAAACTCTGCATGTCTATATCAGAAAGCTGGAGTGCACAAGTACAACATGTCTTTTATGCAGCAATTAGTGTGAGGTAAATGCTCCTACTGAATTCCGGTGGTGCTATTTTTTTTTCTATTATTGTTTTTTGCCAACTGAGATAATTGTGTCTTTATTGGTTTATTTAAGTATTGTTACTATGCAATGAGTTTTCCTCATTCAAAATGAAGATGCTAATTTTAAGCTGTGTTTTTACAAAGCTGAAAAGCAGCACCCTTTGGGTTACATTTTCTTCTGACATTTTTTTTTTTTTTTTTACTAAAGGATCTTGTTCAGACTGCTTACAGCCATAACAAATTACAAATACTGGCAGATCTAATTACATTTTGCGAAGAAAACAGAACTTAGCACTTACTCGCCATGGCTGTACGTTGACTGCTGTGGCTGTTGGAGACGCTGTGATGAGTTCTGCAGACTCACATGTATCTTGTTTTGCATATCTGGAAAGTGGAAGAAACAAGACATTAGATGGATTACTTATTTATACTGATGCTTTACAAACCTAACAAACTATGTTTTTTTTATGCTCTTGGTGAACAAAAATTCAGAAAATCAAGAAAAAAAAATCTTGGTGCAAAATAAAATGAAGTTAATGTAAATTTGTCCTGTGATGGCATCTGAAATTTGATTTTTTTTTTTTACTTTTGTCTTTTAATTTGTCAGGTTGTAGCTTAAAAGAATAACCTTGTTGTCACTTTTTCATATTTTGCTGTTTAATCAACCACCCTGAAAATTAAGATACATAAATTTTAATGTACCTCTCTGAGCCTTTATGCAGCAACAAACATTGCCTCTGTGCCTCCTAGCTTCCTAGCCATTTATGATGTGAAGATGCAGTAATTTAATGATGTTTCTACCAGAAAGCCTAGTATCTCTGGAAATAACATTCAACCTTGTGTTGCTCTGTCTTGTGGCAGCCAGCTCAGCCACCCATTGTCAATGTTTGTGAATCTTTGCCAGGTCTTAAGCGAACTGCCAAGTTCCTGTCTCTGTAGCAGTTTGTCAACCTGTCCAAAAGGAGGAATCTGATGACTTGCATCCTGTGGAATAACATTTTTCCTTTAGATATATGTTGCATTAAATGAAGGACTAAACTCTCAAGATACAAAAAAGCCATTGAGGTTAACCTGAAAGCTTTGGAGTGTAGCAAAAAGGGGAATAAATAAATGGCTCTCTGAAGAATCTCTGAAGTTAATGCAGGTGAAACGGTGTTTTACATAAGAGGATAAGCTATACTCTCTCTGTTCCCATTCTACAACTGGTGCTAGAGCTGGATCTTACCTTGCTTTACTGTGAAAAATCAATGAAACATTTAAGAAGTGCTTTGGTTTTCCAAAGCCAGATGACCAGCATGGTGCCATCGTCATCATCATATTATTATTATTATTATTTTATTTTTTCAAGAACTTTGGGTCTCACTGTCGAGACTTAATGTTCAGAGCAGGATTTACTACGGCAATGAAGTGATATCAAAATGCAGCAGTGTTTTCATGAACAGATGTGGAAACAATCTTTTCGGCGGTCATCAGTGCAGATCTATGCAGTACAAAAAGCTAGAAAATAAAACACGAGGAACTTATTTCACCCTTTTGCCAGTGTCTTCAGAGTGAAAAATTGGATTAGTTGTTGGTTTCCCATTTCTGTTGAGTTGTCTTTCAGATAGCACCAGATTTTCTGTCTGAGAGCCTGTCCAAGCATTCTCAGTCACATTTAGGAATCCAATTACCGTACACCAAATGAAAGCTCTTTCTGATGCCAATGGCATAGCTCAGCTCTGATTTGTAGTTTTAAAAGGTGCTAAGCAATCAAAACAAACAAACAAGCAAAAAAAAAAAAAAAAACATAAGTGAGAACTTAAAGCTTCTTGAATATCTGACAGTTATTTTGCTTCTGATCTATGATTTAGTTTGATTTAAAATAGTTGTTGTACATTTGTCACTTTTGGTTTACTTTTATTTCCCACTTCACAATTTTACTCCATTAGGTTGAGCTGAAGGAACATGACCAGTGTGTTATGGGTTACATACATCATTTTAGGTCACATAACAAATGTCAAATAGCAGCAAAAGGAATATATCAACTAAAAGGTGCAGGACTAACTCAATGTAATTTGTGTTATTTTGCCAATCTGGGCCTGTGTCAGATATGATCTGCTCTTGCTATGGGTAGATTGAGTAGAGGGTGGGGTATGAGGTTGATTCAGGCCACTGAGCTTGGTTTTTTTCTTCTTTTTTCAAACAGATTACTAAACTAGAAATATTTGGGTTTCAGTGATTTAACAAAAAATTACAAATACATTGAATTTGTATAAACCAGTACTCAATATATAGCAAGTCAATAAATATTTTCTGTTGCTTATTTCTTCCTGTACATTGGGGTTCAGTAAAGTCTGACAAGGTTCTCTGTAAACTTCAAAACAGTGAGACTCCTTCTAGTTTTTTCTCTGGTCCAACAAAGTAGCTCCTAACTTTTGACCCAGGATTTGGTGAAGTTACAGCTTCAATCCCAACAGGATAAATCCAGCCTTTAAAAGAATTATGAATAATTCAGAATTTTTTCACACCTGCATGAAGTCCAAAGCATACTTCAGAGGTTATCCTCTTTTGCAAAGCTGTAAGACCAAAAATGACTTAACTCTGTTCTTGCTGCTTGTTGAGCAGAACCTTACTTGTCATGCCTTGTAATATAAAGGTTGTGTCCGGCAGGAGGAGAGCTCTGGGGACATGGGGACAACTGTGACTCGGTTTGTAGATCAGTCATTCTGCTGTTAGTGAAGTCGCGATGAAAAGTCCTGGCTAGAAAGAACTTTGTCTTTGTTCTTGCAGCCTTGGGTAAAAGCACATTTCTCAGTTCTTGCAGTGCATGTACTGGCCTTAGGAGGTCTCTGCAAACTTTGTTGGAGATCAGAATGAATTCCATGCTTCTTTCAAAAACTGGAGTGCAGCTTCGGGAAAATATAAAACTAATATTCAAATGGGCTGATGACATTTGATGTAGCATATCAACTGCATAACTTGGAATATATTGTTGATGAGGGCATTTAAAAGGCATAGTCCATCTTCCCTGGACAGAATTTGTATGGTGGGTTTGGAAATAGGCTAAAAGAAACTGGCCGCCTATTGGAGTTATATAACAGCACCACAGTAATAGCCTGTAGATTTGATGGAGAACAATTTTAAGTGAAAACCGGGATCCGTATGTTCTCTAACCAAGTTGTGGAATTTGAATTAATTTTCTTAATTCCAATTTAGAACCAACACAATCACGGTGCCTAAAAGATTTGACTGATATGGGTTTTATCATCAAAGCTAAAATAGGTCTCAAATAAGGGTAACCATTGTGAGCCCCTGCCTTCAAAATCAATACTGGGCCCACAAACACAACTTGGCTGGGTCCAGATTGCTTTCTTTCCAAAAATACAATATCTCCATATGCAAATCATTTTCAGTCAGAAGACAAACACTTTTCAGACAAATTACCATAACGGATACAAACCCTGCAAACTCAGCATTTTAAACAATCTAATTAAACCTTTTGGGAGAATTTCAGCCGTTAAGGGCATGTTTCTATATGTCACTGTCTCATATACTAGTACGGGGCATTTGCCATATGGAATGAAATAAACATCTTGTTTGAAATTCTTTACTCATATAAACCACTTTGCTTGCACTATGCAAAAGGGTTAGAAGAAGATGGGTTAAAGAGGCAGGAGCTGCGTGACCATTAACTGTGGAAATTTTAAAAAAGATATGTTCTTCAGCCTGTTCTGCTCTGGTCTATTTCGAGATTATGGGTATATTTTCCCTACTTATCACCCATAAGTCTATCACCCATAAATCCAATCAATTTACCTCCAATTCCTAGTCTGGCGTTTGTTTTTATATGTCCCAGACAATAAGCAGCTCTGAGCACATTTTTAGACCCAGTCGTTCAAATTATTTTTCTTTCTTCGTGCTTCTCACTTTTTGCTGGGATCAACACGAAAGAACAATATTCAGAACCCAACCCCACAAAGTGCTGGGATCAACAAATATCCACAAACAAACGCAGTCGAGCTTCAGTTGACCCTCTGAGCTGAACATTGACATGCCGTCCTGTCTCACCGACAAACCTCAAAAATATCCACTGTGATTTCCCACACCACCCACGCCTTCATCGCACCAGCTCACCAGTTTCCTCCCTCAAAACCCGAATTCTCCACCGCTACCCGTGCTCCTCCTCCCAGATTGAGTCCAGTGGGTGGTGTGATGTCAGGTAAACGTGGTGGACTGCCGAAAAAGAGGCCCAGACAATCAGTGTGCTTTGTAAACGTTGGTGTGAAGCTCTCACACCTTTATGTTTGTTGTCTGGATTTTAAAAAGGAAGCTATTTTTATGCTGACTGTCGCTGGCTTATTTTGCTCTCTATTTATGTAATTATTGTGACTCAGAATACGTCTGAAATGTTCTTTAATCTGTCAAATCATCGGTGACAGTTGGAATGAACCAATAAAAAGAGACTAAAATAAACATTTGTCTTTTTTGTTTCTGTGATACGAAATCGTGCATTACTTTTCGGAGGGGATCGAGGCTGTTATGGGTTGAGCATCATATTTTAGAGCAATATTGTTTGTTTGTCTTTCTTTTCAAAACTGTAAGAACAATGGTGCGAGTGAGAGGGATAAATGTATGACTAAATGAGGAGTAAAGATGTGTCTTGTTGAATCAGAGTCGGTGTCAGGATTGACCCTGGCAGCATTGCTCGGTTTGCTGAAAAAAAATCAAAACCCATCCTGTCTAACTTACTGACAGACGTGTCGTGTGGTTTCGTAGATACAACACTGCGGGCTCACCAACTCTCCCTCAGTGCAATTTCAATTTCAAAAATGAAAGGTTGTGCTCCAATTTTGTAAACGGCAGTATGTAGAGATTATATACGAGATGGTATTTTTTCCCTCCAGAAGTGAGCATTATAGTTTCAAAAAAAGGATCCAGGCTAAATCTGATGGGTACGAGACTGTTTTAAGGGAAGGGTCTGTAGTGAGAAGCCAGATTACAGAGGTCAGCACAGATACATAGCACATCACCATCTGCTGGTCAAGAAAAAATGGATAGACAGTCATTCAAAAACCTGCAGTTAGTTTTTTTAAGCCATTTGGTGGTGGGGCTGCTGTTGTGCTTCAAATCTTTGTTTCAGTGTTGGCCAGACATTTTAATGTAGGATTTTCTGGCAGAGATCAGAATTAATTATTTGAAGTTCTCCAAGTCCCGAATCACCAAAGGAGCTCCATACCAACAAACTTCCACTACATGCTTGACTATCTGTATGATGGTTTTTTTATAAAACATTAAAAAAAACTTTGGGTTTAGTTCCATTGTAGCAGGATTCATCTCCCAAAAAGCTTCACTTTTATTTGGCAGTACAAAGAATACTATTAGTTTGTGTTCTTATGGGTTTACCAGAGGTTTTGGAAGTCCACCTTGCATGCCGTTGTCTTATTATTGGTTATGAACATCATAAATGCTTTAAAATTAAATTCTTGGATTTTTTTTTTTACCGTGTGTTTGATTCTCAATAATCCCTCTCACAGTTATTCACTGGAGTCCCAGGCTGATAGATGGTAATGACTTTGCTTCACATCAGCTCTTAAATTTCTTTAGACTGAAGATCGATGTCTTGCTTTTGCGTTTGTTTAACCTACTTCATGTTGTTTCAGAGAACTGCTCTGAAACAGTCAAACTACTAATTGCTCCAAAACTCTTGCCTGTATGGAAGCAAGCGGGTGACTAGGTGAGGTAGGGATACAGCAAACATGTGGTGAAAAGTGTTCTGGCAAAATGAGACCAAAGTTTACTTAAATTGAAATTTTGGCTGACATCCAAAAGTTTTTGTGTGATGGCAAAATGTTTCATGTAACACACACACCATGGCCACAGTCAAACAGCACGATGCAAAATTCTTGAGTTTTGGTACCATGTTCACCCTGCAGCATCCCAATGACCCCTAAGCATTCAGAGAAAGTTACAAAGCAAAGGTTTAGATCAAAGCAGATTCATATTTGCGTCAAAGTAGTCTATTCAAAATCCAAACATAAAGCAAAATTGATGCTCATGGATGCTTCCAGTCTAATTTTACGGACATTTTATTAATCAGGTGTACAGAATGGTAGACATACCCACAGACTTGCAACTTCATTGAAAAGTGCATGTGTCCTTTTTCTTCAAGTGTATGTGTTTGTGGACTACGTTGCGTTGGTCCATCACATAAGTAATAAAAATAAAACACTATGAAGATTGTGGTTATAATCTGAAAAGGTTTAGGAGGTGGGGGAAACTTTTGTAAGTGTGTCTGTAGCTACATCTGGTTGATTGCATTTTAAAATGGCTCTGCTCCCTAATTGCAAAAAGAGAGTCAACCGTTTGGCGGCAAAGTTCTGACTCGTTTGGAAAACTGTGTGGCTGATTTCATTTTATTTTTTTAGCTTGTTGCAATCACTAAATGACAAGAGTGATTCCTGCCATTGAAATCCGTCTTGGGGGCTGGGGGCTGTTGTGATGGGTGTGACCTCACAAAGGCAGCTTTTCTCTCAACCAATCCCTCCCCGGCTGTTTGTTTGAATAAAAAGCCCAACCCACCTCAGATCGCTCTCTCCTCTTTAACTCTTCCCCTCTCTCTGGTGTGTGCTTCCGTCATGCACACATGTCATGCTCCCTGCTCTGTCATATCTGGGATTTTCCACTCAGCAGCAAGTGAACTTTGCAGCCAGCTGTGCTGTCAGTTTCAGAGCATGCTCATAGCTCAACAACACTTTGCAGACATCCCAACTCTCTGCCCAGCCAGCTTCCCCCTGTTTTAATTTTTTTAATCATTTTATTATTATTTTTCCTCGTTGCTGATCAGAGCCGTGTGCACAGCTGTACCAGACTGCCTATGACATATTGTGCCAGGTATTTGCATGTCAGACTACAGCAGATCTCATTATCCTGAGCTGCAGGATCAATTTAAAGAGAACTTTGTGCACTTGTTTTTGTTAAGTCCGTTTCTATCTACTCTGTGTGCAAAGGAATCTGTTGGACCCAGTCCCATGTTGGAGCTCTGTTTTTCCTCTTTTATTCCTCCATCTGGATTATTCTCACAGTCTGTCCTTCTGCTATGTTAGCTGCAAGAGTAAATCAAATACGCCAGGCTGCTGACCACAAAACAAAACAGTGATCATAAAGGCTAAGATTGTAGAGTTATGGGAAACTGTAGAGCTGATACTTTTGATAATATTTAGACTATTTGTCCTCACCGGAGTTGTTTTTATACCAATCTTGCTGTTTTGATCTATCAAAATCTATCAGAGAGATGCTGTTTCCAATTTTCCAAGCACATAGTGAACTTTTTAAAAGCACAACCTTCAGTTGTTATATATAAAAAAGCTGAACATATACATATCAAAAACAACTTTGCAATTTAATTACTTGAAATCAGACTTCAAAGAGCTCCTGCTCTGTCCTGCACTCCGCCTTCAGCATGTCATTACAACGATTATGCTGTTTACAACCATTAGGAGTGTTGCACTGAGAAGTAGTTTGTACGATGAGCGAAGCAGACTCGAGTTTCCACCAGGTGCTTGCTAATTGCTGCAGCATCGAGTCTGGTGGAGCTGAGAGAGAAAGAGCTGCTCTGTGAGGCAGAAAAGCTCCAAGGAGGAGCTTTGTGGGAAAAGGTGGCACTTGGTGTGAGCGAGTGTTTAGCCACCCCCAAAATAGCTGACTTTGGAAGATTCAAAGATTTCTCAGACATTCATAAAACAATCAAAGTAACAACCCTGGTATGTTTTTAATGAGGGGAATAACGTTATAACATGACATAAAGCTAAAAAAAAAAGTTGATTTTCCATAACATTCCCCTCCTCCTCCTTTAAAAACATCATTTGGGACAAAAATACAGAAATGTTATCATGTTCTGCACAATCAACACCAGTCAGTCAGCTTGTGAATTGTGAATTTATGGGAAGTTGAGCTGATGGTACTGCAGTACTTATGCAAGAACTGTTCTGTACGTCTCGCTTGTGATCTGTATGCACAAGAAGACGATTATGTAAGTGTGATGTCACCCACTCTCACTCCCCTTCTCTGCAACCCATACATGTCCCCGCTCGCTCTCAAATCAGGTCAAATGAGGACTGCTGACGCTGAGCACTGCCCCAGATAACCCCTATATATGCATACAGCAACATGGAGAAAGCCTGGAGGTGTTTAAAACATTCCTTTTTAGCAAGCCGCTAAAGTGAACGATCCCACAGAGCCGCCACTGGCAGATTTAGATGTCAAATTGTTTTTCATTCTGCCCAGAAATGTGCTCTTGATAGGAAAGAAGGTGTCAGTGAGGCAACATAAAGGAGTGTCACTTTTGAAAAAGAAAAGTGTGTTTGTCGATTTTACGTTTCATTTAAAAACAACATGCTGAAAAATGATTTATGCCCTTCTCAATAATCAATGCAAAAATCGTTACTGTCAGTAGATTAAACAATGTCATTTTGAGTTTCCACTAGTATTTCAATTGGTGATGAGCTCCTAGTTATTGACATTGGAAGACTTGCTTGCCATCACCCCAATATATTCTTTTATCTCCATCCACATAATTTAAAACTTGGGCCCCTAATAACTTCAAATAACATTAAAATCCACAGTTCAACTAGAGATCATTAAAAACAATGTGAAAACTAGTACATAATGCAGCTGAAAAAGAAAATCTAATTATTCCTGCTTCTACATACTCATCGATGTTTACCATGTCCAGGTCTATTCTCCCTGTTACCGATTCATACGTCATCCTGTTCTCATTTTGTAATGCTTATCAAAATCTTCTCTGTCCCTTGGAGGTCTAAAGACATTACAACTGAGAAGAGAAATAAAAGTGAAAATAAAAGTGAAAGACAAATTCAAGTGATCAGACTTAATAGATCTACCCTGAGAGGAAACAATCAGAAATTAACTTAAGTTAATGAGGGAGATGCGTCAAGTTGAACAATCAGTGATGGTATATTCTAATTTTACAAGATTTTCTGACTAAAAGAAACCTAAAATTTTTTAACAATCTCCACACAATTAGACAGGCTAACTAATTAATAACAAAGGCTACAATTACAGAGAAACTTTCTAAATCATAGAAATTGTATTGAATAAAAAGGTAACCAGCTTGGGGTGTAATTATTTTCAATAATAACTTGCATACAACATAAAACAGAGCTGAAGATCTACATTGATGAATTGCCAGAAGGAGCCCAGAAAAGGCTTGCATTTGCTGTTTTCTAACAGAAATGCTTTGTGAAAGATGCTGTTGCCTTGGAGATGAAGCTTAACTAAGCCATTTTACACCTGTTACGCACTGAGCTTGTTAATTCCTGTTAAACATCTCAGGTTTATTTTTAAATGCCTAATTTTCCCTTTGAGAGCTTTAATAATAATAATAATCAAGTATCATGCTGTGTTTATGCCAATACGGTAGTGAGAAAATGTATTTCTCTCAAAGCTATGTCCTTGCAAGGTAAATCTATCCAACACTACTCGGATCCATTTTAACAATAGTTCATGATAAACCATTTTTAATGCTCTTGTGTTAGGTAGAACTGGAGTAAGTGGCAAAAGTCAGGTTTCATCAAAGTTTTTGCAGACGAATGGAGAATCCTTGAGCAACAGATTAAAGTCTAAATAAAGGGAGTGGGAGTTTACAGTAATCCTAAAGTGAAAATATACTCAAAATAATGCTTAGGGCGCATATAGCTGAAATCTGACAAATGCAAAGTGAAGAAACAATGATTTGTCCTGAACTTATGCCTTGTGTTTTCCTTAAAATCTCAAATAGTTTAAGGTTATCAGGATGTACTATCCTGCTGATTATGAAACATTCTTGCCATGTTGAATTTATTAATAAGTAAAGTCGTTCCAAGAGGAAGATCACAAGAGGTGCATTGCATCAAGTTTACACAAAGCACCTTGTGTTTCGGTTAAAATGTATGTTTCAAATCCAAATGACTGGCTAAGTGATATTGTATGCCTGCTTATCTCTGAAAGAAGGGAGAAAGCGTGTCTGCTTTCTGCTTCACGGTATCCCGCAGTGTTATGACCCTGACAGCCCATATAAAGTGGTACAAGAACTCTTGATTTACTGAACTACATTTCAGTAAATTCCTCCTAGGAATTGAAGGGAGATAAATGTGTTAGCAAGTGCAAAACTATGAATCATGACTGCCTTCATTGACACTTTGTGTGCTGGCCAAGGTAAAGAAACAGAGGGGAGAAAAGTAAGTGAGGTAAGTGTTTGTGATTTCAAGGATTGATCCATTTTTAAAGATTAAACAGAAATAAAAGAGCCTTTTACAGTTTTTTAAATAAATCCTGGTGTTTTAAAAGCCTTTCTATCTCATCAATCATTATCATAGTTTGATATAAACTAGTTCTTTGAAAGAATTGCTTTATATTAAGCAATTGGAAGCTTCCCGCGTGGGTATGAAGTATCAAACACAATATTGGAGATTTGCCTTCACACAAACACCTGTCAGGGGCACGTTTATTGAGTTTGAACTTAAGGATGTTGGGCAGTAAAGTCATGGATAAAATCTGGTGCTCTGGATTTTAAACAGAATGCCTTTTATCCAAATATATCCATGTCTTTGGATGTACACAAACCCTCTACGTCATAACGTTAAAATATGTATTGAGGTTTCCAAGATTTTCTTTTCTCTACCAGTTCAAACAAAGAAAGTTATTTCTCTACTTCCATCAGCTTTTGCTGTATCCTTCTGAAAATTTGCTACCAAAGTTTGGTATGTACAACATCTGTCCCATGGGGTATACAGCAAATGGATGGAGGACATTATTTCCCGGCCCCCTTTAAAAAAATGTAACAAAGATGTATAACACTGTTTGGAAACACTGAGCTATTTTTTTCCTTTTTTTTTTTAAATAGGCTTTACAAAAGGCCTATATTCCAAAGCCCCTCTTTTGGCAGCTTCTCTGATTGTCCACTATTCAACAATCAATTTTGCAGAAGCTATGTGTGATAACATTAGCATTGGCTAAAATGGGGCTCTAACTATGCCAGAGCCCACTTTGTATCTACTGGCCAACAGTGCGGTAGATTACTTCCATTAACAGCTCAGACTCGTGAACTTCAACAATCCGTGCTTTTAACACTCAAGGTCATGAGAAAGAAAGAAAGCTTTCCAGAAAAGGTCTAAACAATACATTTGACTTTAGCTTGCTGGTGCTTATACTCATCAAGTCAGAAAAGATCTCCTCTCTACATTTCCCTTAACAAACAAATAAAAAGAAAAAAATCAAAGTCCAATTGATTCTATATTTTTCCCCTTCCATTGTTGGGTTAATAACAAAATAAGGAGCAGTTTTTTCTACTTTGTGTGCTTCAGACAAATGAGTGTGAGCAGGATCATTATAAATATTACCTTAAGATGCTTTAGATGCTGTGACTAATTTCCAAAGAGCAGTCAGACATGACAAATTCAAACATTTTAATTATCTGAAGTAATTTTCTCGAGTTTTGTTTTTCCACGCCTACTGAGATATAGCTATCCAGCTAAACTGACAGCATTCATCAGAATAGCAGCCTCGAGACCTATTGTGCGTCTAGAGGAGCTGCAAAGATCCACACCTCAGGTGGAATAATTTGTTTACAAGACAGATTTTTTAAGGTTTGTTTTTATTTTACCACATTACAAGGTCACCCCACAGTCCAGCTTTAACCGGGTCACAGGTGAAACCCCCATTAAAAAAGGGGATGGCTACACTTAAGGACACATAGCTCTTCGTGAAGGATACAGTGCCATTTATGTTATTTTACGTCTTTGCCGCCATCATGTGGTCATCCATGGGTAGTGCAGGAAATCGTGTTTCCGGTTAAAACGGAAGAGGAAATTGCTTTTACATCCAATATGTCTGCCGTCGTCAACGTTTGTTGAACAAAAACAAGACTCGTGGAAAATGGCAGACGGCGGAGTTGACGAGTTATCGCAGCTGGAATATTTGTCCTTGGTGTCGAAGGTCTGCACGGAGCTCGACAACCATCTGGGAATTAATGACAAAGATTTAGGTGTGTGTTTTTAACTTTCTTCCCAGTTCGTAACCTAGACTAGCTAGCATCTCTGTTAGCTTTTACAACCCGTTCTTGTGCCTTATTTTCCCGACCCCCTTGACACTGGTTTATGCGAACACTAAGTCCAGTCTAACATTGTCTTTTGCTTCATTGTCCTAGCCGAGTTTGTCATCAGTCTTGCTGAGAAACAGCCGAGCTTCGATGGATTCAAAGCACTTTTGCTCGAAAATGGAGCCGAATTCACTGTAAGTGAACAGATCGCGGAATTATTAGCCAGAGTAAGATATTGTAGCCTAAACGGTTCATTAATGTCATTAACCTTTCTTGCAGGATTCTCTCATCAGCAACTTGCTCAGACTCATTCAGACGATGCGACCTCTTTCTAAGGCATCGACAAGTAAAGGTAAGTCTGAACTTAACAGGTCCGTCGTACTTGATATATCGTGGGCATTTCTAGTAAACCTTTCACTTGTTTGAATTAAAAGGCCTCCCAATTAAAGATTTCTTTATTTCTTGACCCTACAGCCTCTGATGTTTCAATCAAGCCAAAAAGTGAGAAGGACAGGTTGAAGGAGCTGTTTCCTGGTCTGTGTAAACCCAACGATCCATCACCAAAGGTACTCAAAGCTCACATTTGTGAGCTCCCTATTTCTTGTCCCTATTTCTTTATTAATTTTAATGGAAACAGAGTTATCTCTGAATGAATGTGCTGCTTTTAATTTCTTTTTATTTACAGTTCAACTAGTCTGAGCCATAATTTTGTTATTCAGGAATCCAATTTCAAAAATGAAGGATTGATATACTTCTAGCGTTCTTTTGTTTAATTATTTACGAGAATGACTTGCAGCTAATATTTTTTTTTTAATTTATCTAAGTTTCAATACTACATAAGTAAATTGAAATAAAATATCTACCCATTCAAGCAGAAAACCTCTGACATGACTAGCAATAAATTATTGCTAAAAAAGCTGACTGAGTTCTTTATCAAAGCACATTGCTTTCAAGTTGTTTGATGGAAGGAGCATAGAAGTAGCTGAAAGTTATTAGCTGCGAAATATAATGATCAAAATAATGATATAAATTCTTGACAAATATTCCACTGTGTGTAATGATTCTATTGTGTTTTTGAACTAAAAATTTGAAGTAAAAAAACTTTTATATTGTAGTTTGTTTTGATGATATTTTCCAGAGATGTTGTCAGAAAAACAAATATTATCCTAAGTCTGAAAATCTAAGTCTGTTTTTGTTTAAACTTTGTAGCGGGTTCTGGATGAAGACGATGTAAAAGTTGCTGCCGATGCGATGAAGGAACTGGAGATGTTTATGCCCAGTGTCAGCGGGACGGACTCCAAAGTCAGCAAGAGCAAGTAAGACGCATTTAGTTGTAACTACAAGAAACAAGAACGAAACTTTTTCAAAGTTCTGGTTTTGCTAAAATGGAAGGACAAAGTTGTTACGGTTGCTTTGATTTGGGTTTCTCCTTTTCCTCCCTCAGATCAGAAAAAAGCAGGCATCGCAGCCGAAGTAGGGAACGAGAGAGGCACAGAGACAGAGACCGGGACAGAGACAAGGACAGGGACCGGGGAGGAGACAGGAAGAGGCGGCACCATTCTCGATCACGTTCCAGATCCAGATCTCGCTCCCGGGACCGGGACCGGCACAGAGACAGAGATCGGGACAGAGATCGTGGTAAAAGAAAGGACAAGTCTTCCCGCTGGTCTGATCGTTCACCCAGCCCCAGGAAAGACCTAGATAAAGACTCTGATCGCTGGAAAGACAAACATGTGGACCGGCCTCCTCCCGAGGAGCCTTCTGTCGGCGACATTTACAACGGCAAAGTGACCAGCATCATGCAGTTTGGATGCTTTGTTCAGCTGGAGGGACTAAGGTCAGCATGAAAGAAGCCGGCAACAAGGATTACTTACTAAAAACGACTGATAAGTAAAAGCTTCAATCTTCTTAATTTCACTCCGTCTGAACTCGATCTTCGTTTATTTTCTTGGAGTTTAGAAAACGATGGGAGGGTTTGGTCCACATTTCTGAGCTGCGGAGGGAGGGTCGTGTTGCCAACGTGGCGGACGTCGTCAGCAAGGGCCAACGAGTGAAAGTAAAGGTGCTGTCGTTCACCGGCTCCAAGACGAGCCTCAGTATGAAGGTAAGAACAAATGCTGTCACCGTCTAAGAAAATACATGAATAATTAGGAAAAAAAAATAGTAATCTGGTGTTGAGCTTTAAGAAATATCACTCTGTAATTAGATATTAAGATTGTGAATTAAAGATGCTGACACATTACTGACATCTCATTTAGAGTGAGTGATGAACTTTGTTAGCAGCTTGCCTCGTTGTTATTTATCCTGCCAGGATGTGGACCAGGACACAGGAGAAGATCTAAACCCCAACAGGAGAAGGAATATGGGCCCAGAAGGGGGCGAGGACGTCTCCATGAGGAACCCGGACAGGCCTAGCAACCTGAACCTGGGCCACGCCCCCGAGCTGGAGCAGGACGACACGCTGGAGCGCAAGAGGCTCACCAAGATCTCTGACCCGGAGAAGTGGGAGATCAAACAGGTCAGGACTCTGCGGCTCACTGGGAAGAGGTTTTTCTAGATTAAAAAAAAGTGAAAAAGCGTGCTGGGGTTAACGGGTGTTTTATGAAGCGGCACCAATACTCGAGGAAAACCCAGATGCTTTTTGCAATTTAATTTAATATGTAATCTGCAGCTAATGCTACAAATTATATTTTCTATTTTATGTCCTAACTATTCCTGAACTGTTATTTTTTGATAGATTTATATGCCTAATTGTAAAATGACATAAAGCTTTTGGATGTGGAGAGCATTTTGTCACTTCATTCCTGTGACTCTCCTGTACTTTAGATGATTGCTGCAAATGTCTTGTCCAAAGAGGAGTTCCCAGATTTTGACGACGAAACGGGAATCCTCCCTAAGGTGGACGATGAAGAGGGTAATATTTTTATTCCTTAATTATCACACAATAAATATATTTGACGAAAGAATATCAGATTTAAAAAAATAATCTAAGCTTATTATTATTTGTCTTTTCTCATCCAACTAAAAAATGTGTTCATCCCCTTCTTACTTTAGAGAAAAAAAAAAAATTCTGGTTCTCATAATCACATTTAGTGTGAGAAGAGAACTGAGTGCATTTCTAAGCACATCATTTGTTGTGCAGTGTCACCAGTTATGACTTCCAGGTTATCTCCTAAATTACTAGCACAATCATCTAATGTTTCTGAATTAATTTGCTAGAATTGTAGCATATTCGAACTCAGCAAAACAATGTTTTGAAGTACCTTATGTGACTTTCCTGACAGATGAGGACCTGGAGATCGAGCTCGTTGAAGAGGAACCACCGTTTTTGAGGGGACACACCAAACAAAGTATGGACATGAGCCCCGTCAAGATCGTCAAGGTACTCGTCGTTCAGCACGGGTCGTCTGTATATTCGCTAAATAACTGAAGGGCTCATTTACAGCTCATTTTGTGCAGTTTGTGACGTGGCGTTTCCTCAAGACACTTATGTTTGGATTTATCGGGTAACGTTTCTCTGCGATTCGACGTTCCTTCTCTGTTCCCAGAATCCAGACGGCTCGCTGTCGCAGGCGGCCATGATGCAAAGCGCTCTGGCTAAGGAGAGGCGGGAGCTGAAGCAGGCGGCTCGAGAGGCAGAGATGGACTCCATCCCCATGGGGCTGAACAAACACTGGGTCGACCCGCTGCCAGACGGTTAGGAATCCCTCAGATATCCATGTTAAGCCACTTCTAGGATGCACAGATTGTCACTGAAGTCATCTTTAAATTAGAACTTAAAGAACAAGATTCATATAAGGTTTTTGGAAGTAAATATTCTTTGGTTTTGTCCCGTCTAACTTCCTGCAGCCCCTATTTGGCTCCCGTACGTTGCAGTTTGTTTCTGTTTATTGTCCCTTTTGTGACCCTTTGGAGCAGCTGGGATCCGTCTGGCGTGTCATGGTTTTAGTTGCCGTGTTTAAAGTTGTCCGTAACAAACGTATAAATCCTCTCCCGCAGTGGACGGCAGGCAGATCGCTGCTAACATGAGGGGAATCGGAATGATGCCCAATGACATTCCAGAATGGAAGAAACATGCTTTTGGAGGGAACAAGGCCTCGTACGGAAAGAAGACCCAGCTCTCCATCTTGGAGCAGAGGGAGAGTTTGCCCATCTATAAACTAAAGGAGCAACTCATTCAGGTGCTTATAGAGATGAAATAACCAAAATGTTGGTTTCTGATCTCAGTGTCTCTCTGTACAGCTCTGGTTTTACTGTAACAGTTTTAAGATGATTGCTACTGTTGTTGCAAATTTTTTCACAAAATGCTTCATATCCATCTTATTTTTCTTTTTTTTTTTTGTTCAGCACTGAAATATCTCAAAAGAAAGTGACATTAATCAGCAGAGTGGTTTCTGTTCTGTTCAGTAACGCCAGGCTTCCATAACAGGCTCCATCATTATATTTAAACTTTAAGTAATGGGCCATATCTAATAAAATAGATCTATTCATTCTGATATTACTGTCAGTCGAGATATGACCTCCAGTCACACAGGACCGTGTTGTCTGGACTGGTGGACGGGTTGGCGGCCCGGGCTCAATAGCCGGTCCGAGAATGAATTGAGTTTTGGATCCGATCCCGATACCGGATCCAGTCTGCTCCGTGTTTATTCTTCCTGTGAGCGGTCGTTGGTAATCTGTCAGAGCAGAGAGGATTTCAGTAAACATTCACACATTTCCGGAACCAAAAGGTTCCACCACAGCAAAAAAAAAAAAAAAAAAAAAGTGGAAACTGAAATTCTTTCTAATCTACTTTCATCCTTGCATGAATGAATCGTAAACTATTGTAGAAAATAATGATTCAGAGATTCTTTTGTTATTAGACACTTGGCTATTTTTGTGTCCAATAACAGAAGAATATTTAAGATTTTGTAACATATAGACACAATGAGTTTTACAAATATTTTGTAGAAAATAATTTCCTTTTTAAGTGGCTACTTACGTCTGTTCTTCCTCTGATTCTGCAACATCTAGTGCCGTTGTCTGTTTGACCTAGTAGTTCTTAAATGAATTATCTGGGTTAGCCGGACTAATCAAGCTCTGAGCTGGATGATTTGGGTCCGTTTCCACTTGCTGGGTTTGTTTCGGTTCTTTGGTTGAACATAAAACCAGCTGGGATTCCCGTAACATCTCCTCGGTGTCGCTCCACCGCAGGCTGTTCACGACAACCAGATCCTGATCGTCATCGGAGAGACGGGCTCCGGGAAGACCACCCAGATCACTCAGTACCTGGCGGAGGCGGGTTACACCACCCGGGGCAAGATCGGCTGTACGCAGCCGCGACGTGTCGCCGCCATGTCGGTGGCCAAGCGAGTCTCTGAGGAGTACGGTTGCTGTCTGGGACAGGAGGTAACTTGCTGCTCCTACAGAACATGTTTCTCTTTACGTTGTCGGCATCTCTGGTTTAATATCTAGAGTCTCCCTGCAGGTGGGCTACACCATTCGATTCGAGGACTGCACCAGCCCCGAGACGGTGATCAAGTACATGACAGACGGTATGCTGCTGAGGGAATGTTTGATCGACTCCGAGTTGGGCCAGTACGCCATAATCATGCTGGATGAAGCTCACGAGAGAACCATCCACACTGACGTTCTGTTCGGTCTCCTCAAGAAGGTAAAGGGCCCTGGAGAGAAGGGTTCTTTAGGGTTTCTTTCTAGGTGGAAACGTTTGATTCGGATTATTTGTTTCGCTTTAGACGGTGCAGAAGCGCACAGACATGAAGCTGATCGTAACCTCGGCCACGCTGGACGCTGTGAAGTTCTCCCAGTATTTCTACGAGGCCCCCATCTTCACCATCCCGGGCAGAACGTATCCAGTGGAGGTTCTTTACACCAAAGAACCTGAGACGGACTACCTGGACGCCAGCCTCATCACCGTCATGCAGATTCATCTGACCGAGCCTCCAGGTACGAGAGAGAGCGAGGGGAGGAACTCACTGGTGCCGTCTTCATGTCACTCTGTAAACGTTGTTGTTGTGCATCCTCTTTCTGCGCAGGCGACATCCTGGTCTTTTTAACCGGCCAGGAAGAGATTGACACCGCCTGTGAGATTCTCTACGAGAGGATGAAGTCTCTTGGACCCGATGTCCCTGAACTCATCATCCTCCCTGTGTATTCTGCTCTGCCCAGCGAGATGCAGACCAGAATCTTTGACCCGGCTCCCCCAGGAAGCAGAAAGGTACCTTTAACAAAACATGATTGGTTATTTAAATATATATGTAAGAGTTTATGATAGCATTTGTTTATTTTCACTCTTGCAAAAATAATCCTAAAATGTACTCTGTTTCTGTCTGCTTTGACATGAATGTTTCATTTTGAGGTTGTCTGATCATTTCTATTCTTTCTTAATTAGGACAAAGATGCACTATTTATTTGTTCTCATTAAATTGTTTTTTTAAAGTAAAGTTATCAAATTAACAAAGCTAAAATAGTTTTACAAACTCATGTTGAGCTAAAACATTTTCTTTTGTCACATTAGACACAAACGTCATTATATCTTATTTGGATTTTTTGTGACTTCCGTACGTGTTGCACATTTTTCTTCTGTAATGACTTGAACTTGAGACATTTAAATCAGAATGATTCGTAGTTTAGAGTTAAGTGGTTTAACAAAGAAAAAAAACAAACAAACATGAACAGAATATTTTCCGTCTGGTCCTAAAATGGGAATGTATGAAATGGGAACCGAGGAAAAATCGAGTAAATTAACAGCCAACTTAAGACGTTAAATCGTTGCACGGCGTTTGCACACTGTTTCTTTATAGAATCCGTTGCAAATAAATCCCCCACTTCTTCAGGTTGTCATTGCCACCAACATTGCGGAGACCTCTCTGACCATCGACGGGATCTACTACGTGGTTGACCCGGGCTTTGTCAAGCAGAAGGTCTACAACTCCAAGACCGGCATCGATCAGCTGGTGGTGACTCCCATCTCCCAGGTGAGAGCCGGCTTTGGATTTTCTGAACGGGCGCGAGGTTTTCTGATTGCCGTTGTTCGGGACGCTCAAACCTCGTTGGATCCGTCTTCCTCTCAGGCCCAGGCCAAGCAGAGGGCGGGGCGCGCCGGCAGGACGGGTCCTGGGAAATGTTACAGGCTGTATACGGAGAGAGCCTACAGAGACGAGATGCTGACCACCAACGTTCCTGAGATCCAGAGGACTAACTTGGCCAGCACTGTGCTGTCGCTAAAGGTTAAACAAAGTCTTTGTTTTACACCGATCATATCTTAATAAACACCCGTTTATTATTAGCTGAGTTTTGATCTTTCTTCCTTCAGGCCATGGGCATCAACGATCTCCTCTCCTTTGACTTCATGGATGCTCCTCCCATGGAGACTCTGATCACAGCCATGGAGCAGCTTTACACTCTGGGAGCTCTGGATGACGAGGGCTTGCTCACACGCCTGGGTAGAAGGGTGAGGATGCGAACACACACCTGTCCCTCGGAAGATTTAAAGTGCTGTTTGTTTAAATGAAACACTGGAGCCACATTGTCTTTCTTCCAGATGGCGGAGTTTCCTCTGGAGCCCATGCTGTGCAAGATGCTGATCATGTCCGTCCACCTGGGCTGCAGTGAAGAGATGCTGACCATTGTTTCGATGTTGTCTGTTCAGAACGTCTTCTACAGGCCCAAGGTACAGAACCCACACTTAAAACATTTGGGATGTGAGTTCAGCCCCCCGTCACCACCCATATTGAGATTCTGGAAAAAATAGCTGAAAAAACTTTGCTCAGGAGGAAATAATTGTTAATTCTTTGCAAATCCTTTTGTTGACCCTTCTCTTACACCCATTACATCGTCTAGTTTTCCATGTTAAATATTTGAACCCAGTTAACCCAATATTTTCCTGACTGCAGGACAAGCAGGCCCTGGCTGACCAGAAGAAGGCTAAGTTCCACCAGCCTGAGGGCGACCACCTCACTCTGCTGGCCGTTTACAACTCCTGGAAGAACAACAAGTTCTCCAACCCCTGGTGCTACGAGAACTTCATCCAGGCTCGATCCCTGCGCCGAGCCCAGGATATCCGCAAACAGATGCTGGGGATTATGGACAGGTTCAGTTTGCCTTCGCTGTCAAGTGGGAGAATGCTGGGCCGTGCGATTGGGAGTTTAATCGAACGTCTTTCTCCTCCTCCAGACACAAACTGGACGTGGTGTCTTGCGGCAAAGCCACGGTGCGGGTCCAGAAGGCCATCTGCAGCGGTTTCTTCAGGAACGCTGCCAAGAAGGATCCCCAGGAGGGCTACAGGACCCTCATAGACCAGCAAGTTGTTTACATCCACCCCTCAAGTGCCCTGTTCAACAGACAGCCTGAATGGTACGACCGCATCTTACATCTCCGTAGAAACAAAAGGGTCCATTTATGCTGATGTCAATTAGCGTAATTTAGATCTTTTTGTTATCAGCATCTCTGCAGGTTGTTTTAAGTTTATTTTGTTCCACCTACATTATTAACACTCAGGGTAAAAAAAGCTACACATAGACGGGAACCAGGGCCGACTCTAGCCACTTTGGGACCCTGGGCAAGATTTTATTTGCTGCCCATTTTTAGTTTAGGAAAAAAAAAATCACTAAAACATAAGTTAAAAATACATGAGAAATATTGAAAATACTGTGATCAGTTAGATTTAGGCAGGAACCTTCCTCACCTGTGAAGGAGCGGGAGCTAAGTAAAGTATCATTATTATTAACGCAGTATTTCATATTATTTCTTATCCAGCTAACTTGAATAAAATCTTTAATATTAGGAAATTGTATTATTTTAAAAAGTATAGTTTTTCCATTTATGGAGCCTCCTGTGCCTGGTGTTTACCCTGTACTGCCTGTGCCAAGGGTTGGTTGGAAGACACTGTCACTTAGGTTTATTGGCAACATATAGAAACTAACAGTTGTAATAAAACATCAACAAGTTACTTGGCTCAACACGAGTAACATCACAACTTTTCCCCCTGATGTTGCCTGTGATGCGGCTGTGGACTGCAGTCCCAGTCATGACGAGCTTGTTTGAGGCTTACAGCAGCGTTTCATTGTTAAGACCTGCTGCTGCTGCAGCCTGATTCATAATCACACACCGGCTCCTGGCAGGGTTGTTTAGGAAAGCTTCCAATTTATAGTTTGGATTTCAACAGAGTTTGTCAGGTAACTACAATGACTGTGCTAAAACCTTTTGATGATTTTAATAGGGCAATGATGTTTTGCTTATTATGGGGGCTGTGAGCAAATTGGAGTGGATTTAGGTTTTGTCTTCCTCCAAGTCCTTCTCAGGAGGCGTTTGACTGTCTATCAGGAATCTGATGGCAGTGGTTAATAACTTCCTCTTTCTGCCACCAGGTGGCATCACCACAGTTGCTATGACTCTAAACTTTATTCTGTACTTCCAATATGTTATCTAGGAACATTCAGGGCCTTTTTCTCCTATATGTGTCTGTAAATGTCTTGGACAATCCTCTCGACTTTTAGTCATTTCTGAAATGTCTCCATGTGTTTAGAGTCCTCTCAAGCATACTTGATGTATCAATGAACACCTTTATTGGTTGCATCAGGTGTGTGAGACCAAAGAAAATGAGCAAAAGGTTGCCATGGTGAAGGATTCTGCTCAGGCGAGGGAGGGAAATCGCATTGAGTGAGCAGCACTCGTTGAAAGCAAGATTATGAGTTGAACTAAGAAAAATTTCTGTTATATTACATTCATTCAACTGTCTAAGCAGATCTTTTGTAGTTTTGCTTTGCAAAATCGCCAATAAATCTAATTTGCCTTGGGTTCTGAATAACTCCAGGTGCATTTGTATATGCCCGATGGAAAGGGGCTACATTTATAAGAAAATGTTTTGTTAACATGTTTAAGCATCCAGAGAACAGCAATCAAAGGTCTCTAGAAGACAGAAAACAAAATGCATTTAAAGGTGTCGGTGTCCAACATCCTGCCTTTTCTTTCTCGCAGGGTCGTGTACCATGAGCTGGTCTTGACCACCAAGGAGTACATGAGGGAGGTGACCACCATCGATCCGCGCTGGCTCGTAGAATTCGCGCCCGCCTTCTTCAAAGTCTCCGATCCCACTCGCCTCAGCAAGCAGAAGAAGCAGCAGCGTCTGGAGCCGCTGTACAATCGATACGAGGAGCCGAACGCCTGGAGAATCTCGCGCGCCTTCAGACGCCGCTGAGCCGTGTGACGTCGCAAATCCACAGCATGGATTTGGTTTCGGGACTGTGGTGCTGAGCCAGGATTGGACAAACACTGATGGCTTTAGGGTTCCCCATCACAAGTCAGCTTTCAGTTGTGGTTTGTATTTTTTTTTTTTTTTTTTTACTTGTAAAAACTGTACATTTTCTTCTGTACATCTTTCTTTCAATGACTTAAATTTAGTCAAAAATGTTCATGTCATGTCAGAAAACATTTTTTGTACTTGTTAAAGAAACAAAGCAGCAATTGGAAAACTTTTTTTGTTTTGCAAATAGTTCAAAAGTCTTTAATACGGATATATTCCGAAACTATGACCTATTTATTTTTACTCTCTAAACTGTTGAGTCCAAACAATGTCCTGATGCAAATCGAGTTTGGCATTTTACCTTCAATGTGATTAGCTCTTATTTTTCAAAACAAAAAGACAGTCAAATGTTTGACATGTTTATGATAATTGCAGGAAATATCTTCATCAGTGTGTGAATGACTGTAAAACCAATGACTTCCACCTCCAACCCCCACTGTACAGAGGAAAGTATCTGATTTTGTCATAAAGTAATAAAAGTGTAGTTTCAGTAAGAAATAAGTGTAACAAAATATGAACATTTGATTTTTCTAGTTTGTCAGAATATCTCAAATGATTACCAGACTTGATTCTCTGCAACATATTTAATCTTTTTAATTGGTACTTTTGAAACTAATTAGGTCAGTAGAGACATGTTCTACATTTTTATTAAAATGAACAAAAAACATTTTAACTCCTTGCATTGCTTATTCCTTGTCTAATTTCTCTTCTGTAATTACCCACTTAGGTAACACTTTATTTAAAGGGGGTGAATAAGACTGACATGACACTTTCATAAACATGACATAACACCTGTCATGAACATGAATAAGCCTTCATGAATATTTATGACTGTTGTCATAAAGTGTCATTCGGTAAATTATGACACCTTTAATACAAAGTTGACATTATTCAAAATGTCTTTGTTATGACAACTTTACATTAACTAAGAAATCATTACTGTTTAAACTTTAAAAATTAGATAACTTTGTTATTAAAGGTAAAGTGCAATCAGTAATACTTTTAGAACAAATTAATATCAGTAATGACTTCTTGGTTCATGACAGTGTTATCCATGTCAGTCTTATTCACCCCCCTTCAAATAAAGTGTTACCCAAACAGATTAATGTCTCAGACCATCACAAAGTAGTGCGCAACTATAAAGTGGAAGAAAAAAAATTGAGCATGGTTTTTAGTTCTTATTTGGAGTTAGGTCTGCACTTTGACTAGGCCATAATGTCATTTGGTCTTAACCATCATTATCTTATTGGATGGTAAAACTAGTCTTTATCTTTCTGCAGCCTTTTATATATATATATATATATTTTTTTTTTTTTAACCAATGTTTCATTTTTGACATCACCTGTTATCCAATCAACACTTTATTAGCTTCCCTGTCCTTGCTGGAAGTAACAGCATCACCACATTATTATGGTGCCACCACCATATTTAACTGTGGAGATTATATTCAAGGGTGGAACACAGCATTTTTATATTTAGATGTAGGTAAGTACATGCTAACGTACATTTTTACTTACTTTTCTCTTTACTGGAAAAAAAAAGAGTATTCAACTTCTGAAGTCTAAGTTTCGTTTAACGGGGTTGGATACAATTTCCATTTTGCAATCATGTTACTTTGTGTTCATCTATCACAAAATCCTGATACTGTAGTAACAACACAAACCGAACCCTATTCCTGTTACTAGTTAACTATATATTTTAGTGATTTAGTGTCAGGAATACCTAATTAGGTGATGAAAAACAACTACAAAGATCTACATTTAAAAGCTAAAGTGGTTAAGATGAGTGTAAGTTTGGTCTTCAAGGGCTTCAAGTTTTTTTTTATCATGATGTACAAAAAAATAACTTGTATATTCTTCCTTTTCAACGGTACTCTGGCAGAAAGGTGAGGGTAAACAACTAAAGATTTTAAGAGCCTTATGTGCTGCTTAGAGCCTTTTCTTGTCAGCCACAACCATCTCAGTAATGCTCTTCCAGCATCAGCTTTGCACACTCAAATCTTTTTGTCTCATCTGCCACTTCCAGCTGTAAAGTCATTAAAAAAGCTAAACTAATCTATTGTATCCGATATTTAATAGTCGAGATGAGTTTTATTTAGCTGGATTTCCTGCAGTGGGCCTGTTCCAATGTTACCATGTCACAGCTGGAGATGATTATCAGACAGTTAACACAGATATGACTCAGTCTTTATATACCCCAGGGGAAGTTCCCTCCACTCCATGGTTGCCATCTGACTCATAGTTTGACTTTTGCAAAATCCTGTTTTTAAGTGAATTATTCCTGATGGAGCGGAATGGAAAACACTGCAGGCCACTGCTGGAACCTAAGGTTGGTCTGTTTTGTTGTTGCCGTCATGTACAGAGGAAGACGGGGATGTTTGTCAAAGGGAATCTTGTTGATTTTTGTGAGGGGTGGGGAAAAAAAGTTAGTTTTAGTAGAAGACACTAGACATTTTTGAAGTTGGTGAAAGTAACGGCACTGTTAGTTTTTGTCAGCCTTCACACTCTGCAGTTGAATTCGGTGCTTCTCTGCTCTTCCTTCGGAATGGTTGTCTTTTGTTTACCCATTTATAATCCAAATCATTAGAAAACAAAACAAAAAAAAACAGTCTGGACTCAAATTTGAGGGGTATTATGAGTATTTATTAAGCAATCTCTTGAACCACGTTAATGTTTAAGTATTGAATAGGCCTCAGATGTGGGACGAATGCAGCTTTTAAAAACAAATGAAAACAAAACAAAAATCCTTAATGAGATTAATTTAAACAAAAACACCATAGCCTTATATACAAGTGGATGGGTGGGCAATGTGCAAGAGGTGCATGGTGGGGCTTCAGGGTGTGTATGATGATGAGTTGGTACAACAGAAGGACTTTCTGAAGGGGGGTGTAGAAGGAAATGCAGGTGGGCTGGCTTTAGTACATGTAGCCTTTGGAGTAGGGCTGGTGGGCCATGTTTTGGGGTGCTTGTTCCGGGGTGTAGGGCACTCCCTCGTCCAGGTGCGACAGCGGCACCGTATCCTCCTCGTTGACGTAGCGCTCGAACTCGGCCTTTAGGCTCGGCCGCTGATTGTCAGGAAAGGCCAGGGAGATGAGCGCCTCGGGCTCACACACAAATTTGTAAACATAACGCTCCCCTGCCACCTGGAGACAGAGAGAGAGAGAAAATGCAAGTGACATTGTTTGATGGGGGAAATAATAAGTGCTGCGTTAAAACAGAAAGGCTTTGTAAATGTCTCCTCATTCCTTGTACCGAGTAGCATTTTGTCACATTACAACAAACTTATTGTTTTGGGGTTTTTTTAGTAAGCAGGTAATGCAAAGGTCCACACAAAGTGGTGGTATTGAAGGAATATTGCATGTGGTTTTCACGGTTTTTTTTTTTTACAAATTAAAATAAAATCCAACAAGGTGCCTTTATAATGAGATGCCCACAAATTTGTAGCATCACCTTTTATTGCAATTAAGCTGTATGTATTTTACAGTAAGTCTCTTGAGTCTCCTTTGATCTCATCTACCATATATTTGTAGGTTTGCAGCAGCATCACACTCTTTAATTTTTTTTTATTTTATGAAACAAACATTGATTTGTGGGATATTCACACAGACGCTGTTTTCTAACTTAGCCGTCTCCTAAATTTCTCCACGACTTCCTCCTTGACCTCTGAGGTGCTTCACAAAACAGGTAGATTTATGCAGAAATGTCATTACACACATGTGAACATATAAATGACTTGCTTTCTTATGGGGCCTGGTTGCACTGGATCTAATTTACTTGTATTCAAGACTTGATTGTTGAATTTGTATGAAAGCCACACCTTTTCGAATGCATCACTATCCCCACTTCATACATTCGCCGTTATGCGCTACTCTATTACATAAAATCCAATGTTGTTTGTCATTATAATGTGATAAGCTGTGGAAAACTTTAAAGGTTATGAAAGTTTCTTGCATTCCCTGTTAGCGGGTGTGTGTTTTGTTTTTTTTCACCTTTTGCATGATTCCCTTTTCGTAGTAATAGCGCAGAGAACGACTAAGCTTGTCATAGTTCATGGCTGGACGGTTCTTCTGCATGCCCCACAGCCTGGCAACCTGGGGAAAAGAAAAATCAGTCACCCACTTTCCAGTTTTCTTTCCGTCAACGTTCATTAAATCACTGGTGTAATTCAACACCATGACCACTAAGGGCCCCCATTGGCAAACCAAACTCCCGTCTGGTCTTCAAGTTCAACTGTGTCAACAATGCCAAGGCTGGGGCGAGTCCCCACATGTGGATTTACTTCCTTTTTTATGTAACCCATTACCACTTGAATGTAACCAGAGTCCCGCAGTGTTTCGCAGTGAAAAGGGGAGCAATGGCTGTCAATGAACAGCTGTAAAACTTTGCTACAGTCTTAATTTAAACTCTCAGCTGAGCTGGTAGTAGGACACACAGGAGAGAGGGAGACAAACCCTTCAGAGGAATCATGAGGGACGGGATGGACGGTGAGGGAGTGAGGGGTTGAGGGGGTCGGGGGGGGGGGGGGGAGGGGGGTGGGGGTCGGAGGAGGGGGGGGGGAGGCGCTCTAAAAGTCCCGACTGAAGAAGAAGAGTTTCATCACCCAGCTGCCCTGTTTGATCTTTGAGCACGCTCTCAGGCCTAATTGCTCCTGTAAAACCCTTAGCCCATTCATTTTTAATGTACAGTAAAGAGATAATGGAAAACACAATATGGACCTGTCTGTCTTAAAAAAATAAAAAGAAAGAAAAAAAAACTACCTAAATGGACCAATCAAACTCCAGACTTAAGCATTGTGTAAATGTCTCTCAGGTGAGAGAGATTGGGGGTGGTTGTCCTTTGTTTATCCTGTGTTTAACATTGTGTTTCATGTTGGTGAAGGATGTTGGTGGAGGGTGGAGGACGGGGTGGTGGGGGATCAGAGTCGGTGAGGGAAGGTGGACTGATGCCACTCTGAACTGTTGGAATCGGGATAGAAAAGTAGAGAAGATCTAATCCCAAAATAACTCCTCTGCTCTGCTCATATCTCTGTTGTACATTAGTCATGAATGCCATTAACTCGATCTGTGAACAGAGTGCTGTACAGTAATGGGCCTGAAACTGAACACTTCAATTATTCATCTCTTTCTGCAAACATTTAAGCGAACCCGTATTAATTCAAATCTAAAGATTTAAGCAGCTCCAGTATTGAGCGCAACGATTTAAACACTCCTGGCATTTTAAATATGTCAAGTCCAATGAAAACCTTGGAGAAACCTTTAGAAAGTGCGGAGGGACCACTGAGCAAGACCATCCAGGTTCACAAGAAAGCCTGACTGCTTGAAAGAAGAATAAACAGAAATGAAAAATGACTTGAAGCTTTTCCTGAGAGCTGTGTGTAGGTCTTGCGATGAGCTGTCATCAACAGTTAGTTGGTCTTTGCTGACTGTCACAATACAAGTGGAGAGTCTGTACTTCAACCTTTTCCCACATGCTTTCTTTATTTCTGCTGATTATGAACCCAGATTCAGATTTGCTCTTAAAACAGCTTCACCATGTAAATAGCATCTCTCTATGTGCTGACTCAGTTTGCCTACATTAAAATGAGGGATTATGTATTGAGGGAATGTCCATTGAAATGTATGCAAATTACAGCGCTAGCAAATAGCTTTTCTTTCTCAAAGACCACAACCGTTTATGTTGGATTGCACAGGAAAAATACCATCTGCTGAAAGCAAAAAAAATAAAAACGCCTTGTATGTGAAATTGATCAAAACAAAGTGATTAATTACACGTGATTTCCATTTTCCCTCTTTACGCTGCTCTTACTTTATCCTATCTGTTTCCTCCTGTCATCCATAGTGAACGACATCTCCATATTCAAATGATATGGAGAAAAGTTTAATATCTTTGGTTCTGTTTACTTAAAAGAAATCGGCAACTGATGAAGTTTGGACCTCTTCTAGGAGACTTGAGGGATGTCCCTTGTGACTTTGAGGAGTCACTTTGAATTCTGGTAGTACGAGTAGCATTTGGAACTACTGTTCATGGCTTGTCCAACTTTGCTTTTCTTTGAGAATTCAGATCTACCTCTTCTGGCTCAATGAGCTTGAACTCCATGCCGCGGCCCGTCCAGGCGATGAAATGGGAATTTCCCGGATCGTCCAGAAGGGCAACGAGGAATTGCCAGAGCTGCAAAGAGCCGCGTCGCTGGTAAGGCGTTCCCTCACGGAAGACACCGCCTGCTTCCTGCTTTACCTCGCCTGGACGTGAGGAACATAGAAAAAAAAAGTTTCAGTCTTAGGAGAAGTGGCCAGAAAGGACTCATTGTAGTCACACATTGGGGCTCTTATGATGCCTTTCTTATGATGTTTCGGCTTCTCTACGTCATTCCCAGGCCTCTCACTTATTAAAAACAAAAATGCCTCAGTGTCTAAAGTGCAAGTCGCTGTAAATAAATCAGTGAGCCTTAAAATGCATATGAGTAAACAAACTAACAGTGTGAATAATTTCAATATTAAAGTCCAAAAAACAATAACATAAAAATAAAAATTCTAGAAACATTGACTGTTTTTGCCTTCTGCAGAACAACCTAAAAAGCTCTCACTCTGAAAATTGCTCAAATCTTGGAGTAGATTTTCTAAATTCTTTAGAAACAACACTTTGAAAGAAAACTCATTACTACATGATGTTGTATTCAGTTTCAATATTTAAAAATGTTGTTATTCTCTGTTTCTTTTTCATGAATGATCTTTCCAACCACCATTTTTTTTTACTTTCATTGATAATGGACAGGATGATGGAAGTAGTTTAATGAGTGATTTTTTAAAATCACCTAGTTAGACCAAAACTAGGTCCTACTTGCATTGCAGAAAGTGACTCTGATGAAGATCAAACTTGTCTGAAATATGACGGTCAATGTTAATTTTGTTTTTCACCGAATGCAAGAAGTTTGAACCAAAGCTAAGAGTTACTAAAGAGATCAAGCATCAAATGGACCTTTATGGATCATGAGCAAGTCTGAAATTCTTCTGGTGCAACATCAGTTACCTGATGTTAACTAATATTTTATATATGTTCCCAATGTAGGCAGTGTGGCTTACATTCAGAGCGACAAATTGCTGTTCTAAGACAGAATTTGACAAATGATCAGAAATGACTGGACAACATAAAACTAAATGTAGCATGGTTAAGAACTAGAAAAAAACAAACAGTTTTGAACGAAGCTGTGAGCAGGGTAACGTACCCATGTTCCAGTTTTGCTTCTCAGTTGTTTACCTGTTACTGGATATGTCGTACACAACTGTAGCAACATGAGAACTGTGGCTAAGTTACCGCCGTTGTCTCTCATAGAACTCGCACGCTTCAACCATCGCTGACACCTCTGGCTTTTCACTCAATCTCTTGTAGCGTCAACAAACAGCCACACCATGGGAAACTGCTCATCTGTGTGACAGAGGAGCTCTGCATGATGAAACCAAATCCACTTAGTAAAGCTTTGGAGCGCACAAACCTGTTTACATCTCAGTCAGGGATCTCAGGTTTCTTTACAACGCAGACATAGAGATTGGAGTGACCTCATCTGAGGTACCTGCTGCCCCTGGGCTAACAGCTCGTCTGTTGGGACTGAGGTGTGTGTAAATGTGTGGGAGTGAAGGGCGTGCGCTCACCTTCGAACTTCTCTGGGACAACGCGGGAGTCGTTCTCGAACAGGTAGCCTGAGAGACAAGAGGGCAGCCGTGTCAGAGTTTTCCCAGCAGCACCCTGGATCTGAGAAGACCTGGACTGTGCAATCAGGACGTGTGCTGAACTTTAAATACTATCTCACAAAAAATACGTTCACACTGGAATAACACTGAGGGGAAATGTGAACGTTCTTCGCATGACACACTTTCAAAAAAGGAATGCACATTTTGCAGTCAAAGTATTTATTTATTTATTTGAGGCATTTAAGAAAGCTTTGACACGCCGAATTTGACCAAAAATGGTCCAACAAACAGTGGGAGCAAGGGGAGGGTCTGTTTTCCTTATTGCTGGGGAACTATTCTGCTTTTTCCAGGAGTTGTGTTTATTCAAGGATTCATGAGGCAGGGGTGAGCTTTGAGCCTCTGCCAATGGAAACATGAACACACCACTGGTTGGCCAATGGAAACATGGACACTGTTCACTGGTTACCCAATGACCACAGAGCTGTAATGAGTGAAGGTTCATAGTAAAAAAAAATGTTCGGCTACTTGAAGCTGTGACGCTTTTAGATTTTAAAATGGGAAAAGAGTTTAATGACAAAATGTATAGTGTTTTTTTTGGGGGTGGGGGTTGCAATAAAAGTCGATCAAGACAATGAGAAAAAAAAAAATCACTGTTACCTTCATTGCTGTGTTGGGGGTTTGGGTAACCCTCGGCGTGGTGGTACATGGAGGGACAACCAGGCACATCTGGGACACAAACAGAAAGAGCCACAGGTCAGTAACACAAGATGGATCTTATTTCATCCCCTCCTCCCTTGTTGTTCTTAAACCTAAACTTAATTTTGATTATTTACGCCCAGGGGTTAAACACTGTAATGTGTAGTTTGAGGAGTTTCACTGAACCCCCCGGCCCAAAATAGAGCCTCATTTCTCAGCTAAGACGGATGTACTGCAAGAACAGAACATCCTTTTGGTCTGATGTTAATAAATCTCCAAAACAAGGACAATATCTAAAAGTGTGGAAAGAAATCACAATCAGACCCTTTTTATTTTGATACCACTAAGTAAATAAATAAATGCAGTTGTTCTGTGACCATCTTAGACCTTTTTTGAGAACACATAAAACAAGTTTAAGGCAGATTTTGGATATAAAATAACACCCCAACAGCTCGAATGATCTAATAGCACCAGGAGGATTCCTTCATCTGGGAGTATGGCTGAACTCCGAACCAAACAAGACATGGCGGTCCACCTAAGTTGACATGCTGGACAAATGGAGAATTAATCATAGAAGCAGCCAAGAAAGAAAATAAACACTGCACATCACCCTAACATAGCATCCCCATTATAAGGTAGTGGAAGTGACATGCCACAGAGAGCATTTGCTTGTGCAAAGACAGGGAGTTAGTTGTTTAGACCAAAACATATTGGTATTAGAATAGTTCTGTCAAAGTCCTAAATCCAAATTAGAATCTGAGTCAAGATTTGAAATTAATGTTTCACTGATGTTCTTCAGAAACGCTCCTGAAGAATGTGTGGGGTTTATTTCTTCACAGCAGTGGCGGCAGCTTTGATCATCAAATTCAAAATTGGAATTGGGCAAAGGTACACTAGAAGTCAAGGTGTTGCAGTGAAGGGATTCAGTCTCAAAGACAGAGCTGAATCAGAATTACAGTACAAACATGAAACTGAATTGGACAAAATCATAGATAAGCATTTTTTTTTTACAGATGTCTTTACAGATGTGCACAAGTTATGAAAAATGATTAAACAGTAGTAAGTTGCAGTACCCATTTGAGAAAGGGTGTGTGGTGTGTAATGCGCATATATTTTATGAACACCACTAGCATCGTAAGAACAAATGAATCATACATCATTTCACTCCTGTTGCTGCCGTGGGTATATTTAAACAAGGATCAGGACAAGAAAAGTAGCACTTTTTACCTGTTCCCTCACCTTCATCATCGATTGACTCAAAAAGCTGTATTTGCCACACAAAAAGCCATTGTGCTTCATTTCCTTTACCTGAGCTGCTCACCTTTGTGCGTGTGCTTTACCTTTTCTATACCCGTCTGCGCACACACAAAGACGATGAGTCAGTGGCTGTTCTGTGTGTTTACTGGTATTCTTTTATTTCAGCTATCCGTCAAGTGCATCACCGAGAAAAGCAAGTGGATAACAACTGAAATGCACAGCCCTTTGACTGTGGCTCTCACTGGAGTGACTCACTCCGGGGGAATGCAGCTGCAGAACTGCGGTTGCGATAAGATGCCACTGGGGAAAATCAAGCCCTCCATTCCGGGGCAGCAACTTTGGATCATAGTGTAAATGATATGTCTGGCAACAACAGAGAGTGATGGGTAGATTAGGGTGTGAGCGAGAGCACCGGGGTTAATTGTGCACCGAGTGGGAAGGCCTTTTGTGTCTTTCAACTGACACGGCAGCAGTGACGAAACACTGCAAAGGCTCTGTTTTCAAAATGGTGTGCAAAGTGGTGGCATGTGTCCGTCTTTGTTTATAGTGTCCGGCCTTTATTTTCCATTTGCTGAAAAACCCAGCCTCGTTGCTATTTTTCCCATTATAAAGGATGACGTTAAAGCTTTGGGACGCATTTTTTTCCCCCTTACGTTTAAACAGCATGTTAACAGCCCACATCAACAGCGACGCACAGAGCCCATGTCATTTATTTTTTCTTTAAAGGTGCGTCAATCTGGAGCCTTGAGCGTTAATCACCCAGATAAGCTGCTGTCACAACGTGGCCTACTTTGCCATTTAAGGTGGCATGTTAAAAAAAACAAAACAACAACATGTTCCACACGTCTAGATGTGGGAGAACGAAGGGGGTTTTGTGGAACGTCAAGTCCTGTGACGTCTTCGCGGCCTGGTCGCCTTGTTTTTGACGCGCTCCACTTTTACGTCGTGATCAGTGTTCACCTTTGTCAGAAAGGGTTACGTTACTTTTGCCACGACACCATTAACTTGTGTTATTAGTTTTTCCGTATTTAAGAACCAGCTCACAGTGCGGGGTAATGAAATTTAAATGCTAGCAAGTAACAAAAAAAAGATCACGCTGTCAGTTTCACTTTACGTTTTAAGCATTCTTCCAAGGCCTGCTCAGTAAATCTTTAATGGTGCAGACAACATGGGATGAGGTAAAACTATTACTGGCTTATTACTGTGACATTTCACTTGCAAGTTTGGATCAATTCTGCTGCTGTGGTAGAAGTCTGGAAAATAAGGTCTGGCTTATTTGATGAAACGGTGCATTCTACTGTGTTGAATGCTTAGTAGGTGATGATTTAACAATATATTTCTATGCCATGAAAACTAAAAGCAGAGGTATAATACAGCGATGGGGTTTTTTAGTTTTATATATTTTCCATACTAAGTAACATATGCAAATGGGCTCCATATGTAAGGCAAACTGGAGTCACAACCGACTTCCTCTATATTGCCCATTTGTCTTGACAAGAAGGTGACAAAATAAAAAAAAAAAACAAAGATGTAACTGTATCACAAGATGTTCGCATTATTGACCTTACTGATCACTTATCAGGCTTGTTGATCATTATTTAAATATACATATTTGTAAATCAGCTGATTCAATCAGGTTTGGGGTAGGAATAAAACTTTTAACCAGGATTTTCTGTTAAATTAGTGCTGAATAATGGACCTTTTTTGACACTGGACACTGAAGTTTGTTAAATCTTCACCACATTCAAATTTCTCCACATAGCAGTTATCCACAAAAAACCCATCTTCCTGTAATTCCTTCTTCCTTCTGTCTTAAGACTGTGAACGTTTGTCTCAAATGTGGTGATTTCAGCACAGCAGGAACATTTTATTACTTCACTATTCAGCTCTTGTCATTGCGGGCAACCTGCACCGAAAGGTTCCCAGTCAGCTGAAGAATCTTGAACGCAGGTGAACGAGGACAGAACGTGTGCCAAGTGTTAGATTTCTCAGAAAGAAAGGAGCCGATGAGCTCCCTGCCTGTGCAGCTCGTGGTTAAAGCGCCTGAGCCGGCTACCCCACCCCGTCCTCCGCCTGCCCCACCTTCAGCATTGCCCTCCTTCCACACACACACACATACACCCTCTCCTGCAGGCCAGCCAGTGAGAGGTTTGAGTTACCGCCGGCACACTCATTTTTCCATTATGAGTTCATCTGCCTGCAGAAAAAGGAAGCCACTGCTGCAACCTGAAACCCTGGAGCACTCCGCGAGGGACTCTAGTCTTTCCAGTGCCCTCCATTTTCTCAATGAAATTCCTCTGCCTCTCTCTCTCTCTCACAGAGGGCGGAGAAAAGCTGCGGCCAAAAGAAGAAACCAAACTTTTTTTTTTCTTTCTTTCCTTTTTTCTTTTTGCTGCAGAGTGTCAGAGAGTTGAAAGGAGGAGTCTGTGAGGCTGTCGGCATTCATGGGGAAAAGTTTGTTTTCCTCTTGTACATTTTGTTCTCTAGTTAGCCACGCTCACCAGAGACCTTTCATCTCAATGCAAAAATAAACATAGAAAAAGTGGCCAAAACATGGATTTACTGCACAAGAACATTCTTGTATTCACCAATATTGATTGACTTTACAGGGTCCACATTTAATTGTTTTCTTTATTTAAGTGAAAAAAAACATCTTACTTGTATCAAAATCATTTTTGAATATTTTCTCGGAAACCGATGATAAGGAACAACACAGCTGTTCCTTATGAATAAGTAGTAAGAAGACAATTGAAAGTTATAAGAAGTCTTGGTGAAAGCCATATGGAAGAAAAATGTCAAAAATCAATTTTCAATTGTTCCGTCAGATTCTTGAATTGAAGTTAGTTGGGACTTTGACCAGATCACACACAACACACAACGTCTCAATACTTCAGGGTGATGTGCAGTGTTAATTTTCTGCTACACAAAGGGCTTCTGTCAAGGGTTTAGGTACTAAACTTTACACGGTGGCTGCATCTGAACACGGCAATATATATTCCAAAAGCTAAACCGTTTTAGTATGGAGGCATCATCACTCACCAGGCTCATAGGTGTAGTCTGTGGGTTCCTGCTTAACCATCATGTGGGCTGGTGGAAACCTGTGTGGCTGTGGATGTGAGTGCGGATGTGGGTGGGGTCCGTGGCCCGGTCCTGCCATGTGAGCTGCTCGCTCATACATAGGGTCCAGGTATTCTTGTTTAAAGCTTTGCTGTAGGTATGGCACACAGGGGTCAGAGTGCTGCCGATGATACGCCGCACCACCACCGCCTCCGCCGCCGCCGCCCCCTGGACCTCCACCGCCTCCCACGCCACATCCTCCAGCTCCATGTCCAGC
The DNA here is from genome assembly GCA_903067075.1 of Micropoecilia bifurca. Classification (NCBI taxonomy): domain Eukaryota; kingdom Metazoa; phylum Chordata; class Actinopteri; order Cyprinodontiformes; family Poeciliidae; genus Micropoecilia; species Micropoecilia bifurca. Next base: position 52,475 of record CAEGAF010004483.1, read on the forward strand.
TGGGGCAGACGGCATGCGCTGAAAGGTCTGCGCTGGTGGGGGGAACTGGGGGCACATAGGGTCTGCTGAAGTGCCCTGAAACCTGGAACTGGAAGAGAAAAACACACTCTTCAACTTAAAGATCTCATATTAAATCCTTTACTGGATCTATGCAACAAAACATGGAAAATTAAGTAAAAAATGCATTTTTCCCCCCCTCTATAACCTGTTGTTGATGTGGTAATTGTTGCTGGGAAGGGGCTGGGACGTGGCAGCTGGGTTCAGGTAGCCGGCGTCGGGCCGTCCAGCTGCTGCAGGTTTGGGGGAGTAATGCTGCTGCATTGGGGACATGGGAGTCCCTGGACAGGAGCTCTTTGCTCCTCCTGCAGCCCTTTTCTGCTCATAGGCACTGTTGATAAGAACGACAGAAATTCATACAGGAATTCATGTCACAACAAGGAGCAATATTTTTTTTGCAGTCAATATAACAAACAGAGCTAATGGGAGATGGGTTAGCACTCTTCTGTCAATAATGTGTGGTTTTGGATTTGTTGTTGTATGCTCACCATTAGTAGGCCATTGTTCATGTCTAACCATTGCTGCACAGAAAGAGCAAACTGAGTTGCTGTTTGCTTTATTTATTTTTTATTTTTACTATTCAAACAAGCATTTACAGAGACAACCAATCGTTGTTCTTTTTGGATCTTGATTACCCTGTTTCGACTTAACTGCTAAAGAGTTAAAATAATCAGAGCGCTGCAGGAACACTTTTCATTCCAAACCTTATGAAACTGGATGAGTGCAATTTTATATTCTCTGTGACACAGAAGGAAATTCTGGAAAAAAGAGGCAACATTTTTGCATGAAATCTGATTATGTTCTGTTAAATAAAGGATACAGAAAATGTAAAGATTAAGATGTTTTGGTCTCATCGGCACCAAAGACAATGTTCCACTGGTCCTATTGTTCATTCAGATGCTACTTTACAAGTTATGCCACATTCTGTTTCAGAGAGAATATGTTTTTCCTCGGCAACCTTTCTAAACAAGACATACGTGCTCAGATTTTTCGATTTGTGCTATTTTTTTGTTTTGACTTTGGTGTGACTGTACAGACAAATTAGGTCTGTAGAGTCTGGGGTAGAACTTTAGATTTTTATGCAATGTTGGGGAAAGTTGGACAGAGGACTTGCAGAACTTTCCAAGAATATTAGCACCTGTATTAAATGTTTCCAGTTGTGAATAACTTCTCTTGCTGGAAAATGGTGGGCTTCAAATTATCTGAGAATGGCCTGAAAACTATTCCCAGAGTGACGGGCAGCAACATTTGCTTCCATAAGTCTATTTTCTGATGTCTTTTCACAATGGCATTTTGGTAACTGCCAAACTGCCAAGCACCTGCAGGGCGCTAGAGATGCTCCACATTAAGCATTATCTCTTTATCGAGTGCTTTACAGCTACTTTTCCTTTTAAAATTTACAGAAGAAGCAAAGCTGTACTTGACTTTCCCAATGAGACCACTGATGGTCATGGAAACTTTGGCTTTATTCTGCAAATCAAGGTGAAAAACAATGATACCTGGCATAAAGGCACTGCTCTCCGCTGGGGTAGCTGAAGGTTTGTTTGTGGCTACAGGACTGGCTGGGGTCAGAGCCAGGGCTCTGTGGTTCCTTTTTGATGGTGACTGGAGGACTGTGAAACGCCACTGCTACAAGAGACGATAAACAGAAAGCAGACACAGGGTTAGTTCATGCACATTAACAATAGACGTGTCTAGATTCTTTTGTGATTGAACCCTGCCCCGATACCACTGTCGGTGAGCTTTGAGGCAAAAGGGCAATTCTCCTGTCTGCGCTGGAATGTCTTTTATGTGCAAGCAAAAAGGAAAAAGAAAAAACAAAAACACTTAAGCGACTGTCAGTGGAAGGACAGGGCAGCAAACAGACATGTATAAATACAGTTACATAAACACGGACAGGGAAGCACACATGCTTGCACACGACTGCATTCCAGGAGCCCGGAGTGTCCTTGCCCACTTTTTTTTTTTCTTCTTCAGACACAACAGCAGCCAAAACTTCCTCTGTCGAAGTCGGAATGAAAGCTAAACAGGCATGGAGGCCAGAAAGACGCCTGATTGCCGATGAAAGCAAACGTCACGTCTCTTTCAGAAGGGCACGTACAGTAAATCTGTGGCTCAGCGTTTCTTTCTTGTTTGTATCCAGATGTTAACCATCCCTTTGTCTCCGTGCATTGACAGATAATCTTACATAACCCGATAAAGTCACATGCGGTAAAAAGGGTCTCCTCAAACGGCCACATATTGAACTGTCTGTCAAGCCCGACTGCTGGAGGCGACCTTTTGCCTCGACGGCCACAAAAACCACCCAAAGTGGAGCTTCAAACTGTGCAGAGGGCTCATGTTTATTATGTGAGGGGAGGTTTTCACCCAGAGAACTGTACAGGATGTTTTTCTGGTCCCGACAGGGTAAACAGCAGCAGCTGTGCGCTTCCAGCTTATCAGGATCTGTGTTTTTCTGTGTTTATTTTTGAGTTCTCTGTGTAGTCCTGTTCCCTGTGAGTCCTGTCTCTGCGTCTTCCCCGTTAATTGTTTCCCAGGTGTGTCTCGTTCTCT